>JANTQI010000086.1:116321-144235 GCA_032988985.1 Emmonsiellopsis sp. PD_5 | reverse complement strand
GGGGGTGGTTGGGGGGGTTGTTTTAGTTGGGGAGATTTATAGGGTCTGGGGGGGGGGGGGGGGGGGGGGGGGTTGTCTTTGCGATTTTCGTGAGGTTGGCTGGCTATCTAGTCGAGCAGTTAAAGAGCGAGCGAGGGGATGGATCGCATTCGAGTTTCAACTTTCGAAAAATCTCGAAGTCTACCCCCCCAACCCAAGTTCAGTCCTCACTCCTCGCGCGAAGCTTAATCTTTCCATGGATTCAGGTTGATATTCAGGGTGGTTCGTTCCCGTTTATTTAAGGTTGATCCCGATCCACTTACCTTATTTGAGCCTAAATATGACGACCACCCTCGTGGCATCGCCGCTGCTTTCCCATATATGTATGGAGCAACAGACAGGTTGCTTATTATTTCTTTCTTTTTTTCCCCCACTGGCAGGAATCATAATGCATTCTAGTCACTATTCATCCGAATTATTCTCAGTGTTGGAAATCCCCAGGTCTTATGCCCTATTAATAGTTTCACTACTTCCTCTCAAAATAATCTATATCCGGGTCTGAAATATGAGTCAATATCAACTTGATATTATTATTATTATTATTTCATTCAACAATGAAAATAACGGGCTAAATACACGTTCCTCGAAAAAAAAATCACGAAACAAACTTATCACCCCCTCCCCCCCTGGATTGCAACAACGCTCACCAGCAGAAACTCAAAAGATCAAACAAACGTCACGATCCGCAATCCAGCTCATCAACATTGCCATTCCACTTTGCCATAGTTACCTTCCCGGTAAGTCCATGAAATTCCACTAACTGGCAGAAAAAGAAAGAAATAAGAGAAAAAGAAGAAAAACCTGGTTCCATTCCCAATCCATCCATCCATCCATCCAATCGCTAACCCATTTTACACCTGCCCCATGGAACGAACATAGTTCCGAAGCCTCGTATTGCTTTGTCCAGGTATTAACGCCTTGCTGCGTGTCCGTTTTGCAGAAATGAGCCAATTCAGATTAAGAGAAAAAAAAAAAGAGGAAATGAGGACAGAGGGACTCCAATGCTAACTGACGAAAATTAAAAAAAAAAAACTAAAAGTGAAAATGGGAGGCGGGAAAAAAAGATGAGCCAAATAAAATCCCGGTGGCGAGACGGGTCGTATATGCCCGAATAAAAGAGAAATATTTTCTTTTCCTTCACCCTATTCCCATCGATATGTGAAACTTTGCGTGCAATAGTAGTTTTCAAAAAAAAAAAGAGAAATGCAGCTGAAATGCATCTCCTCCCATGTCCACAGGATATCGCGTTCAGGTAAATGACCCCTATTTCGAGAATATTTGGCTACTTGTCCAATGTCTCTTTTTTGGTTTATCCACGTAGATCGGACAATACGCCTCAGTGATGCCGCTCATGAAGATAAACAACCGTCGTCCACCCCGCACAACAAGTCCTAACCATCCGATGCGCGCACCAACAGCACGTAACAGTAAAATTACTCGAAGACGACGAACTCGAGGACGACGGACGAGAATTCCAGGCCGATTTACCACTATCCAACCCGTTCGAGGTTGCTGGTCGGCCGACTTCTCCTGCAGCACCATGGAGAACCAACGCACCGCTCGCTCCAGTCTGTGGCTGTTGACCATTATCATAGGTTGCCTCATCGTTCACGAGAGCGAGTTGGCTATGGTTCTCTGGCGGGGAGGTTTCAGGCCACATCCCGGGCGGTTGGCCATTAGGGAAGGCAAGTTTGGCATATACATCGGAAGGCATGTCGTGCCAGTACCGGCATTGGCAGCAGATCACGAACATTTTGGCAACTGGTGTACCTCTGCGCATCGGACGTTGAGCTCTACCAGATGCGATGGCGGATATGCTCTGTCTGCTGGAGGACAGAGGGCGAGGGTCGGCGATGTTTGCTGGGAGAACCTGGCTCGGGCTCTGGTTGCGGTCGACTGTCCAAAGAGATAAGGAGTCTGCTGCGTTGGTGGACTTTTTGGTGGCATCTTTTGTGACGAGCGCTGATGAAGTCGATCCTGTTGTCTGGACGGGTTTGGGGGGGAAGGATGGAGAAATCGATGGAGGTGTTCGGGAAGATTTTGGTTGTGAGGAGTCTTGGGGAGAAGTAGAAGGTCTGCGTTTCTCTCCGCTGGTCTCACGAGAGACCTGTTCCTGGGGTATGTCGACTGAAATGGAACGCTGCTTTTTACTACCAGTGGTATCTCTTCCATCAGCTGCACTTAAAATTTCGGCGGCACTAGCAGAGTTGGGACGTGGCAGGTACGTGGAGTATACTCCGCTGTTACGTTTTGGTGACTTTGGCGGTATTTCGAATCCATCTCCGGTACTGTTAGCTTCGGGGGAGGCCGGCGTCTTCTCATTGCTGTCGGACGTTGGAGATGGTTTCGGAACTTCCTGTTTGCTTCCTGTGGTCACGGGTTCGTCCTTCTCCTCCTTCTTATCCACGTATGGTAAGGCGGATATGATAACTGGTGACATTAATTTTTCGGGATCGATGGGTTCTAGATTCGGCTTTGCTGCCCTTTCAACCATGGCATGCTTATTTGCTCTCTTGCTGCCATATCTCAACAGGCGCATGAGAGAAAAGGAAGATTTTTCGTTCTTTGATGTGGCAGTATCAACAGGATGTGAAGACTCCTGTGAGGCGGGGATGGTGGAGGACATTACTGACGGCGTTCTTGTTTTCTTCGATGATACCGTGTCAGCACCAACGGTCTCGTCGTCTTCTTGGGTGTTGAGAGGAGGTGCAGCTAAAGGCGAGGAACGAAAGGGAACATCACGGTTGTGATATTTAGGTGGTAGTTGCATAGGATTTGGTCGATTATGGGGACTGGGAGCGGTGGAAGCTCGTTCCATATAGGGGCTATCAGTGATGCTTGTAGGTTGGACAAGTTCTGTTGTAGTTTTGGACCTGGCACGGCCATTGTCGCTAGTGACACTTGTGTCCTGAGTATCGATACGACCGTTAGACTTCACTGACGGGTCTACCTTCACCTGATCCTGGTTGTGAGTTCCGTTGGTATGCTCTCCTGGCTCACTTAACAGGGGCTGCTTAGCCGTGTCCCTGTCTGTTTTCTTTTGTCCGGGCTCGGATTTTTGACCCAAACGCCGAAGAGAGGCAACAGAAAGATGTTCGGAGCTGCTGAATATTTCACTCCAGGACTGTCTGCGCTTCCGATACTTACCCTTAATGTCTCCAGGACCACCAATTCTGAGTTGAGAAGGACTTGGAGCAGGATCCTCTAAGATAACTGGGAACTTTTCGCCTTTATAGGTAGACTTCATGCCCTCCTCGGCGTCCTGTCCGGTGGCTTTCCCGTCTGACTGTGTATTATTATTGGCAGATGGCGGGACATCCTCATCGGGTTGACGAACTTCTAGTGGGGGCGGGGAAGGAGACTCGGATACGGCTGGAAATCGGCTGCTACTAATTGTGGGTGGTGAACGTTTATCGCCTTTCTTCGTAGCATTCGCCTCGGGCAGGGGCACTTTATTAGTGCGACGGCGTAAGGAATGGGCAGGCAGTTCATGATCGATTCTTGCAGACTTCCGTTGGAGCTTTTTGCCAGTCGTGGAATTTAAACTCAGTCGACGATCTATCTCCTGGCTCTGGGCCGATTTGGTAGACGTAACGTAACTGTATTGTGATGATGCTTCATCGCTTTGTTGGTAGGATTTGGCGGCACCACGTAAATCGGCGTTCTTCTTGCTCGCATGAAGGTGTCGCTCGGGGATATTCAACGGGGACGCAGGTATGGATGGGCTTGACTCCAAATCGTCAACGGGATCCTTGTCATTTGCAAAGTCTTGGGTAATCCTAACCCCAAATCGCTGAGGCCAGAGACCCGTAATTCTGGGCATCGCAAGTTCCAGTCCATCACCATCATTGTCTTCTATAGTGACGGCTGCTTCGGGAGTTGAGTGGCTGGACCCAGGTTCATTAATGGAGCTAGCCTTTGATCCATCCCTCGAGGTGTACCGAAAGCCTAGCAGTGATGGAGCTGTGGAAGAGCGTTTAAGACTACCACTCTTTATGCTCGATGCTCTGCTTGGGGGCTTCAGGGGTTGTTTCTTGGTAAGGCGTCGGGCTGGCTTTTTCGAATCTTCGTTTCTCTTGGCTTCGAGCTTCAAAGACTTTTCGAGTTCCCTCTTCTCCTTCTCGAGACGCTTCAATTCCTTTTTTCTTTCCCTTCTGGCTTTGTCTGTTTCCCAAGAAGGGGAGACACAGATCTCAGAGCGCTGATCTGCTGGGATAAGTCTGTTTGCCGCGTTGACTGTATATGAGGAGGCCAGGGAGCTTTTTTGCTGTTCAGTAGACGCGTTGGGCGCATTCCCACCAGCGCTGACATGAGCTCTGTAGCCGAACTCGGTATCGGGATTACTGGAAAGTTCAGTATGATAGCCTGAGGAGAGTGCTTTGGCGTCTTGCTCCAGATTCTTGGACTTTGCAGATTTATTTTTGGATTTTCCCTGCTGTAAATGTCAGGAATACCGGTGTTAATTTAAAGAATTCTGCTTCCACTTACATTGATTTCTGGATTGATCGACGGGAGTTGACTCTTGGGTATAGAGCTGAGAGACTCCATCCGATATTGTTCCCATATAAGGGCTGTCATGATGACAGATTTATAGATCGCGCAGTTGTCGTATAGGCTTAGTGAAGCTAGGCTGGTAGGACGATGGGTTGGCCAACCGTGGAGTCCTGGTGGACGCTACGGAAGACCCTTCGCGACTTGGATTTAACCAACACAATGCAAGACAAGCTGGAGCTCAGAATATATGTGTAGAGGTAAACCGTACTCCCCTTGGTATCAAAGAGAACACCCGAAGCCCTCAGCGGGAAGTATCGCTGACCTTGGGCGGCGCGCTTGGGTGGTGGAAGAGGAGTGAAGAGAGTGAGTGTTAGGGAGTGAGAGAAAACAAATATAAAAACAAACAAGCAAACAAACAAACAAAAAGATAGGATGGTTAAGTTAAACCGCAGAAGAGGCAGATTAGGTTGTGAATGAGCGTGATGTTAAGAGACAGTGATATAGATGATAGTGCTAGATAGGGATTTGGTGGTTGTAAAGGTGATCAACAACACTCCTACCAGGAGTAGCCCAAATAAAAGAAAGAAGGAAATAATACATTAACAGTGACTAGTTTCAACAAGCCCCACAGCCTATGTTGATGGCCTGGGCAATTTTAAGATTTGAACAAGATTCAACAAACAAGAACAAGGATAGAGAGTGAGCAGGACTGGATGACATAGAAAATTCTGGGTGGGGAGTTGGACAATAAATTACCACCAAAGGCAGGTTTAGCGACTCGAATGAGACGAAGAACCAGTACAGATCCCAGCAGAGCTAACTACCGCCTGACTGTGAAGCTCTGGACGGGCAACATTGGGTCGAAAAGCAGAGAAAGGGACGGAGTGGAGGCAGGGAGGACGAAGATCGAGCTGCCAACAAAGAGGCGTCAGTGGGGATTCGAGACCCAGGCGAGCGTCAGGATGAAACACAGAAGCCCATGTCTGCCCTTTGCTTCACGAAGGCGGAGGAACAGGTTTTCGCAGCGAGCGCACAGAGCAGGTGGCGTCGGATAGGATTTGATGGAGAATTGAGATCGATTTCTCCCGCACGCCTGCAGCCGCCTCCTGCAGAGCAACCAGGCCAAGTCACATGTTGCTGCGATGTCTCAGTGTTGCAGAGCCTGGAAACAGAGCAAAGACGCGGGAATGGCTTATAAACCAAAGCCGGCCGGGTTGCAGGATCCAATATATGCATGAAAGAAAACATGGCTTTATTGGGCATTGTCCTGAGTCCTGACGAGGGCCAGGGTTAGTTAACAAGGGAGTTCAATTCGAGACCGCTCGCAAGCAGCCAATATCGCTCCTCCAGGATATTATCCTGCTCACTAGCTCGCGGATTGGGAGATGTTCCGCCCAGATACAGGGGAGCAGCGCCAAGCATTAATCTATTTGCGCAGATCCGAATAATTTCATGGGTAAATAGGGGGAACAAACCAGCAACAGGTTTCCACAGGAAACATATTTTATTAACTATCGGCTTCGAGAAGTGCCAGAGAAGGTTTTTTAGCTCGCAGTCGGCTGCCAGAGGCGAGGCCCCAACGCAGGATGAAACCAATAACCTACGGAGCTGTTAACTAATCCCAAACAGGCCCTGGAGAAGCAAGAGATTGAATCACCATTGGGTAGCACGGAGCGGTCTGAGCGCGAAGGTGTTCACAGAGAATTTTGCGAACGAAAATCTGCGGTCATGGCCTTTCAATGCCGCAATCGTTCACCCAAAGGAAAGACCATCGAAAGAAAGATGTTCTGGTGTGATAAAGCGGCTAAAAATAGACCTCGTATCGGCAAGCAGGCCGAGAGATCTTAGGCGCCTTATTAACCGCGCCCTTGGCTTGGTTCCCGCCAAACTCAGATCTGAGGGGCATAAAAAATCATAGTACAAGTTGTGTTATCAAAAATTGGCACCTCCTTTGCACATCAGCAAAATCCTAAACATAGCTTTATAAGAAGAACGAGCGTGATAATGACGAAAAAGCTATAGATGGTTCATTGATTTCAACTATGGAAGGCTTTCACTGCTATTTATATGTTCCGGACACATGATCATTCCAGGTAGCAAAAATCCAAAAAGCCATGCATTTACGGAGTAGTTACATAGGGAAAAATCATCCTGACGATCAAAAGCTATTTAATTTCCGATAAAATAAGGAAATAGCAAAAATCATAAGTGAATGTAACTATGGAGTTGAACGCGAGAAGTAGAAAATGACGGCGTTGAGGCCGTTGATATAGTGTATATAGCGCCATACGGAGTATAATCTCACAAGCTCCAATCCCATACAGGTTATCTTACCTATCTTACTAGTATGGCTTCTAGAAGTTTTCAAGACCCTCCGCTTAATTCCCAAACCCAGCTTTTCATGTATGGGTCCATCAAAGGCCCCTGTTTCATCTCCGAGCCAGAAGGTTCAAGCTCTCATTTCCTTCCGGCATTTGCATATTACAACCTCTGAGATCGAGGTCTTTCGGCATTCGTCGACTGCCTGTGTGCATTGGAAAGGAACCACGGGAAGTTTGCCAGACCGGGACAAAGCGATGAACCACGGACATTTGTCATGCACAGCCCTGCCTGACATCCACCTCCGTCATTCTCGGTCATGGCCTGACTCGTGGTGGCGCAGCCAAGTACTGGTACCTGCCGCCCCACAGGATTTAGCCTGCCATATTTGTACTAGTACCTTCGGCAGCCCGCCAATGACGTCAAGCGCTGAAAAGCTTAACCTGACCGCACGGCCGGCTGGACTTCCCCAAAAGGACACCAAGCAATCAGCCACTGCATAAAAGCACCGCCTGCATCTCTTGGCTGTGCTCCCTCTCCTACTTCTCTCTCCTCTCCCAGACCACGACTATTCGACGTCCTCCTCGATGAACGAATCTCCCGACGACCCTTCCTTATTGGGCAAGACTGCTGGTCGACTTCAAGACAGGCCGAAACCCGATGCCAGCGCCCTGAGCGCAAACTCTCGCAGTGATCGCGATCACTATGCCGTGTCTATTCCAGATCGTCCGGATGGAAACGATGACTCGGGCCATAACACTCGAGAGCTTCGTAATGCCAACATCAATGCAGAGAAGGACTCGAAACCCGCAGCGACCCAGCCCTCACCCGTTGGCGACGATGAGAAACCTCCCTCCGTAGGATCGGTATCCAAGGAGTCCATCCCTTCCCGAATATTTCGCAACTTACGCTTGATAATTTTCTCAAGCTGGGTCAACTGGCTTCTTTTCTTTGTTCCGGTGGGAATTGCCCTGGGAGCTCTTCATCGCAGCCGTGGAGAGGAAAGTCCAGTCAGTCCCACTGTTGTCTTCTCTATCAATGCCGTGGCGATCATCCCTCTGGCGTCCCTTCTCGGATTCGCTACGGAAAGCGTCGCTAGAAATTTGGGCGATAAGATTGGGGCATTGCTGAATGTAACATTCGGAAATGCGGTAGAACTTATCATATTGTATGCTTACATTGCCCTACCTTATCTTGGCGGATATTTGACTGACAAACTTTTAGCATGTATGTTTTCAAAGCGATTTTAACTCCCGATGGTTTTCACTTTTGACCCCCTTCACCGACCCTTACCGGGCCCGATCCCTGTTCCTTTTCATGTAATGCAGTACTGACTTTTTATTTTCACAAACAGCATTGCACTTGTAGCAGTAAGTGCCAACCCCGTTTTTTGTCCGTTCGATTTTCAAATGGCTAATTATTACCGCAATTACAGAAAGAGGTGCGGATCGTACAAGCATCCATTCTCGGGTCCATCCTCGCAAATTTGCTTCTTATTCTTGGAATGTGCTTCCTTTTCGGTGGTCTTCGATACCGAGAACAGGTAGGGGACATAGAAATCTGTTTTACCAATTGCTCCATTGGTGCTAACATGTCCATACTAGCTATACAATTCAAATATTACCCAAATGAGTGCAGCCCTGCTTTGCTTGAGCGTAATCAGTCTCCTCTTACCGGTATGTCACAAGACCCCCCATCGATAGCCATTGTTCCTGGAGTTATCTGCTTGTTGCTCATATATCTAACCTATACAGACTGCATTTCATGCCTCGTTTCAAAATCTTAAGGTTGCCGATGAAATGGTGGTGAAAGTAAGCAGGGGTACAAGTGTGGTAAGTCTACAGTAAGGAATGGCCTGATCCACTGCTAACACCTATAGATCCTTCTGCTGGTTTATGTACTCTACCTACTGTTCCAGCTTAAGTCTCATGCCTACTTCTACGAAAGCACTCCTCAACACAAGATCGATGAAGAGTCACACCCAGGCGTGCTCGCGGACATGCTAAACTCTTCAAGTTCTTCCGATTCGAGCTCCTCGAGTTCCAGTGACAGTGAGGCCTCATCACAGTGCCCCAAAAATCGCATCAAGAGAGCTTTGAAAAACCGGCGCAGTCGCATGTCCAGCTTCAGTTCTAAAGATGCACGACGAAGTCTTTCGTCAGGATCCCAATCCATGGTAACACCTGTTTACCCAAAATCCGAGCACGGATCAACCGCTTCTGCTTGTATAGAGCCAGTGATCAGCGGGGATGAAGCTGACTCAGACGAGGCAACTAAATCATCCACTTTTGATCATGATCAACGCCGAAAGTCAAAGAAAAAGCATCGAAACAAGGGGAAAAAAGCCAGAAGCAACAAGGATGTTCCCCAAAAGGAAACAGGTTCTGTTGGACCGGTTGCACATAATGGGGCAGATCGGATCCAGAACGTGGCTCCATCCGAGCGTCATGTCAATTTTGCACCTGATGTCAACAGCGCTCCTCAGACGGAGGCTTCCAAGCGACCTTTCAATCTGCGCAGTTTGTCGACTCAGACCGTTTTACCCCGTGTTTTTGCAAGCAGCCCGTTCTTACACCCTACACCCAGTGCCACCCCAGCACCTTCCACCGCTTGGGTTGATTCACGTGAGGAGGGAATTGGCATGCGTCGTACAAACTCATTACCCGGGCGTTTACGTAGCCCTGGTATCCAAGCATCGGTGCCTTCAGTCCAACCACTTCCGCACCTCATGCCTCTTTGTCCACCCGATGATCTCGAGTCTTCCGGGGACCAGTCCGACGGGAAGCATTTATCCCGACTAGCATCCGTTATTCTTCTCCTTGTGTCTACCGCACTTGTTGCAGTTTGTGCCGAGTTCCTCGTTGATAGCATCGACTACCTTGTCGAACATACTAGTGTCAGTCAAGCTTTTATTGGATTGATCATCTTGCCAATCGTGGGAAATGCTGCCGAGCACGTCACCGCCGTCACAGTGGCTAGCAAGAACAAGATGGATCTGGCAATTGGTGTTGCATTGGGCAGTAGTATCCAGATTGCTCTCTTCGTCACGCCAGTGATCGTGCTTCTGGGCTGGTGCCTTAATACCGAAATGTCGCTCTACTTCAGTCTTTTCGAAACGGTTTCGCTTTTTGTGTCGGCATTCATTGTCAATTACCTGGTGCTGGACGGAAGGACGAATTACCTCGAGGGTGCGCTACTCATTGCTGCATATATCATCATTGCCGTGGCTGCCTTCTTTTTCCCGTCCTGCGAGAACCTCAGCCCATCGAGCGGGCCGCGGGATGGAACTTCTTGTTAGAATAGGTGATTATGTTGTTGATTGAGAGAGTTGATTTGTGCTTTAGTGTAGGATTTGGATGGTGGGTTTAATGTTGATAGGAATTGATGGAAACTGTGGATGTATAAATTGTAAAGTTAGAGAAACATACAGGGAAGCAGACTGGGACGTGTTTAGTGCTCGTGCTTTTAGAGATTAAATACGAAATGCAAAACATTCAGTCGTTTCCAATCTTCCTTCTCCTTTTCCTCCTTCTTTTCCCTCTTTATCTACACATTCTTCCCGCCCACCCTTCATACCTATCCCCAGCTATGGACAAGCTCACCAGCACCCGTCATCTACCCCGCTTAGTTTTTAAATCTTCGCCCTCACCTCAGCATCGGACTTCTCAAACCCAAACTTCGCCGTCAAGATCTTGTTCTCGTCACTATCAAGCCTCTTCTGCGTGGTCCTATACAACCGCGGAATCCCCGTTTTCTCAAACGGGAGATTCTCATCGCGGATCATCTTCGCAATTCCTTTCCCAGTCAAGAAGGCCATTGGCATCCCGTGGCCCGAGAATCCAGCCAGGATGTACTGGTTTGGTTTTCCCGGTACGGGCCCCACGTGCGGGAATAGGTCGGTGGTGAATCCCATGACTATGTTGTCGTGTCAGGTTTTTGCGATAAGTAGCAGGCCAAGAACAGGAAGGGATAGAAGGAAGAAACATACCACCAGACCACACCTGCTCCGTATACGCCCCACTATCCTCCCACCCCACAAAGTGCCGTTGCATATACCCATCAAAATAATTCTTCGCCGACCGGATAGCCTCCGAATCATCAAAATTCCCATACCAACTCCCCATATCACGAACATACTTCTGCCTCCCACCACCAACAATAATGCTCCCATCCGGTCTCGGAATCAAATAATCAAACTCCTGCGGTCCCCAGATAATCCCATACGTATTTGGCAAGTATGGCGCTTTCTTGCCCCGTGGTGTTACGATGTGGCTGCAGTTCCCGCGGGTGGGGATGATTTTGCTGCCGTATTGCGGGGCGATGGAGCCCGTGTAGGCGTTTGTGGCTAGGACGACCTTTTTGGCGCGGATGGTGCCGCGGGGCGTGGTTACGGTCCAGGTGCCTGTGGTTGGGTCTGGGTGGTCGGAGATGCTGGTGACGGGGGTGTGGGTTTGGACGTTTACGCCACGGGCGACTAGGATGGAAAGGAGGTGGAGGACGAGTTTGTAGGGCCATATGTGGCCGGCGGTGTAATGGAAGCAGCCTTTGGCGTCTTTCATGCCGGATATCTAGAGTGAGGCGGTTAGATGATATCAGACAGAGCCTTGGCCGGCGGGTCGAGATTTTATGTGTCGAAGAGGAAATGAAATCAATAAATAGGAAAGCTTTGGTTATTACAAACCCTTTCCGCATCCTTGGAAGATGTGAATTGCAAATCCTGTGTGAACGAAATTCCAGACGCGCGCAGCTTCTTGTACGCCGTCTCGATATGTTTCCAGTAGTTCTCCCGGAGAACGACTGCAAAACTCCTCGTGACGTGGAAATCGCAATCAATTCCTTCCCTGTCAATTATTTCTCTGATCGCGGGGATGTGGGCTGCCTCGAAATTTGCCAGCTCTGCCGCTGCTTCAAGGCCATGCTCGTCTGCAAAGTCCATGATGGGATGAAATGGGCTGGGACGAATATGTCCGCCTATCAAAGCAAGATATTAGATTCTATTTCAATTTTAAAGAGAAGCGCCTGGGGGGTTTTTTTAACCGTCTAATTCGATCTGTGCTGTAATAGAAACACCGAAAACTTGCCATTTCGTCCCGTCGCACCGAAGCATACGCTTCGTGCTTCCAAGATTGTAATAGAGGGCGGAGACGGGTTATCTTGCAAGATATGGTAGGCGGTAGATACGCCTGCGTATCCGGCACCAATAATCAGAACATCGCACTCGCTGGGGAGGTTTTCGGTTGAGCGGTGGTTTTCCAATTTATGTGGCTCGGTATGCCAGAACGAGCGCATGCCATTTGGCTTTGGGAAAGGCTTGGATGTCGGGGTAGCCATATTGAGGAAATCTGTCAGTGATGATATATATGGTTGATGATACTATCGCTGACGTTTTTGAGGTGTCTTTTGGGAATTCGTTAACGTTTGGTTTCTGCTGAAACCACTTATTTATTGCTTTCTGGCTTTCTTATCTCGTGAGTTGTCATATTCTAACCCAAATCATTGGATTGATGATTTCCCCTCTCGGTGGAGATAACCGACTGTATGACAGAAAACCAAAAGTGGTGGTTAGTAGCACAACGTGGGCGAAAGTGCGGAGTCGCGGCAAAGTCCAAAATCTCCGGCTATCCAGGTTTCGCCGAGCTACCGTGTTGGCCATGATCCCAGCTCCGTCCATGCAAATGGTACATCGATTGTAATGCATTTTTTCTGGCATAATGTAGAAATGCATTACTATGGATGTACATGTACATACATACCTTGTGCGTGGGGTTTTGCGCCCGCATTTGCCGTGGCCTGAGTGCCCTTTTGAAGTTAGCTGTTGCCAGGAGCCAGATACGCATCAAAGTTAATCAACCGAACGAACCGATATACTCACAATTAAGTCTTGTGCCCAGCAAAGCTACATACCGCAGGAAATAACGTCGTGCCGGAGTTTCCAATCAAACAGTATACACAGAAAATGAATCAATCTGTTTCCCGGCTGAAGCGGGTCGCTGGTTGCATAAGTTCCAGCCTACATGCTCACGTCCTAGGAAATGTATGAGCAGGTGGCATTGTCCATTTCCACCACGCATTAGATATTGTATTTGAGTCCTGAGATAGATTTTACCTTCAGGGTCGTGCCATGGGGAAAGGCTGTTTAGGGTTAGCGTGGGCAACCTTAATTAGACCTCCTCTTAGGCTATTACATCACCGACACAGCCACAACCGAACACCTCGACATCTCTTCTCTCTTCTCTCTTAATATTCAATATTCAACCTGTCTATTTTCCAACTTGCTTCGAGGATCTGGACTCGACATAGTATAGATCAAGCCGTTTTCTGTATTCATCCCCCCTCTGCACTATCGGAACAAGGATAACACTTTTTTCGCGCCGCTTCCGGCTGGCTGGCTACTTGTTTGATCTTTGACAAAGGAGATATCCGCTGACGGTTTATTCACTTTTCTGCTGCTTCCTTATCACTTTATCAACTCTACTTGAAACGGAGATCATTATAATTATCCTCTCGTCGTTCTTTCACGTTCTGTGCCGCGCCTTCCGCCACACGTTGCTTGGTCCAACCTACATCCTATTCTGCTGCATCACGAAATCAAAGCTACCATGTCTCTTCTGTGTTGTGGTGGAGCCGATCGGGATGAGAACCCTCTTCCAAGTCGACCTGTTAACATCAAACCCGCTCCCGCCTTGAAAGCCAAAACAAGCAAAACTCCAATGGTCACTCGCCAAGCTAGCAACCAGCAAGCTACTTATGATCCATCGGCTCTATCTACAGCAGAAGAAAAACGACGCGTTTTTGACCCCTCTGGAGCTCACGCTGCTGGTCCAAGCAACAGCAATATAATGTCCGGAAACGCAGCACCACCCGCTGGACCTCCCCCAGGATACGTTGATGGACAGCACGAGGGAAGCTCAAAAGCCCTATCTAATAATCCACCTCCTTACCACAACTGGGAGGATGCTGTTCCAGATACCGCTCTCTTTCCCCCTCCACCCGTTGGCGGTTTCCTATACTCCAACACAGGGAATGCCTCTGAAGAAGATGCCGAAAGAGCCCACCAATTTTGCGACAATACACCACTCTGGACGCCCGCCACACCCTCAGAAGCCGTATACAGCTGTGTACAGAACTTTGACCTTCGACCCGTCAAGCCACATGAGTACAACGGAGATCTAAAGGTCACGGGTAATGGAAGATGGCGAGGACACACCAGAGACCGAAATGGCGACTGTCTGCTACTTACCGGTCTACCACTCTACTTTCCCGCAAAAGACTCTCCCCTGATTACCGAACGAACCAAGACTATTTACTTTGAAGTGAAACTACTCGGTCTCTACGAAGGCACTTCGAACCAGACATCTGGATTCTCTATAGGATTTGCAGCACAACCATATCCCACCTGGCGATCGCCCGGTTGGGAACGAGGAAGCGTGGGGGTGTTCTCAGATGATGGATGCAGATTCGTGAATGATTCCTGGGGCGGACGAGAATTCACTACCGAGTTCAAAGTCGGGGAAACTGTTGGATTAGGAATGACATTTTCGCTCCCCGATATGAACTCACTCACTAGCGCCCAGGTCGCGGGTAAGGCACCAACTGCTTCGGTAGAGATATTCTTCACGCGGGATGGTAAAATGGCCGGGAGCTGGAACCTGCATGAGGAAGTTGACGAAGATGCTGGTGGTGTTGGTGGACTGGAGGGTGATTTTGATCTTTACGGTGCGCTGGGGCTGTTCGGGGGTGTCAAATTCGAGGTTTGCTTTGATCGTGCTGGATGGCTGTGGACTCCACCGACTGCTTAAACACATTGGGTAGTCGCTCGCTTCTTGGTTCTTTGTAATTATTGGCGTTCCACCTTGTCCACACTTCATTCCTATGTCTATAGCTTTTTTAATAAGTTAATACTATGTAATATAATATTTGGACTATAAACGAAGATCTATCTAGGTATTACTAGGAGGAAGAAGATCACAAGAGTACTTCTACAAAGACATTTTGATGTCTCATTGCGTTGGATCCTAAAGAGGCGCGTAGAAAAGTGGGCTGAGGCGCGAAAATTATTTTCCGAGTGTCACCCCGGCCCTAAGCGTCATTGTCGACCTCCAAATTGAAATAAAAAAAGTGCGGAGGGCAATGGAAAGAGTCATCAATCAGTGATATTAAAATCCATCTACTGAGTGCAATCTGCGAAGCGGACACGCGTATTCCCAGGTCCAAGTCGGTTTCGGCTGACTTGGTTGGGCAGGCCCCCAAAGTTGTTCGCGATCCCTGAGGCATAACCGGAGGTTGATATACCAACGTTCACTTCATGAAATGCCACATGGGCCTGAGTAGTATCTATCTAGGATACTATGGAGTATTTTGTGAAAACGGAAACAACTACCATTCTGAGGTACCAAACTCTACTCAAAGCCGGTTTTATTAGAACTTGAAATCAACGTTTGAAAAACAGGAACATGTCGCGCGCGCAGTCCAGGCTACGAAGCTAGAACTACTAGAATAACTACTGGTTTTATATCCTCTCATATGAGATATCGCACTCTCTCTATGTATTCCGTCTACGCGTTTTCCTAGCCTTCTTATTGGCTGGCGTGCCGATCGACCTTCACCATATCAAGGCCGGCTCAGTCATTAGGGGGCCTAAACATCCAGTTACTATTTGACTCGCGTTTATGCTACTCGGTTGAAAACACCGGGATATCTCGCGATTTTTACCTAGGATTGCCAAGACGGCGTCTAGCACAAGGAAGATCCCTTGCTGCATTATTATTGCCCATGCAAGCCTCCCGTGGGATATCCGTTCCGCCTTTTTCCAAAGGCAGCAGGTCTCTGACCCACGGGTGTGGCCCAGTCGTGCCAGAAGCTGCTGCGCCCTTGTCCCCTGTCTCTGCACTGTTCTAAGGGTTGGCGACTCATTGCTGGGCCCAATGGAATCTGTGACTTGTTCCGTTTCGAAAGGAAAGACCCGGAAGGCCCATGCAGACTAGCCGTCCCATTGCCATGGGAAGGCAGGTTTGGGCGAAGACCTAGTGTAGATGGATGCTTGATTCATCGATACTATTGGACTCCCTTTCCCCGGTGCCTAGGTGAACTCTGGTTAGATATCCGCAGAACCCTGGAAAGCCCAGCCATAGGAAGGGCTAGCCAGCACCCGTTCTCCGCCGTGCATTGGCCCAATGAGTGCGCTTCTTTGTTAGTCAACCTGCGGTTGCCACGACCCAGATGACTGGGTCCGTTCGGCCTAGGAATGCGGCCTGCATCTTGGAATTCTGGTCTAAGAGCCCCCCTGATGGTGGTCAAGTTGCGTTTAGCGCCTCTGCACTTGCAGACTAAATGAGACCATGTCAGGATACATTGTTCATACTTTATAAAGACGGGTATTCTCCATGTTTGTCTCTTCCTCTGCATTGTTTCCATGGGGAATTCCACGGGATCTGTCGGAATATTGCCACACGTTGGTATCACAAAGGCTTATGATGCACTGACCGTGACGAGGAGTTAAGGAATAATAGGTATACAACCCTTCTCGGAGAATTGTTCCGGTTGCAAGAGACTACTTGGTGTTGCAAGGTAAAATTAATTTTTCAAAACTGGCCCCTGAAATCACTTCCACAAGTGAAAATGCCGAATCATGAAATTTTGGCAGCCTTGCGCTAATCTACATTTAAAGGGGCCGTCAATCCACATCCATTGATCGAGAGAAGTACTTTCTGGTGATGCAACTATATAACTAATTTATATGCACCAAAGGATCATCATCAGCTTCCATAATTCAGAGAAAACCACATTCTATGAATTGCATAAGCGCCAAAAAATGTCGTGTGTAGTCACGAACACATTGAAAAGGGAATAAGGAATAAGCTCTTGCAGCTTGCTCAGACAAGTCTTCAGCAGATTAAATAAACTGTCATAGAGTTGTCTAGCAACATGGATACATCCAACCCAATCGACAAACTTCGCAGCATTCATACATAGCCAATTAACATAAAAGCAACGATCATTCTCCACAAAGCCTCTTTCGGAGAATTTTTAGTTGGGCACGCAGGCCGACTAGGGTTCCCGAAATTCTACCCCCTGAATTGCTATATAACGCGTTCAAAAGCTCTTCGAATCCCTATCTGGGACCTGAAACCCCATATGCCATTATTATGTTAAATATCCTGTTGAAGGATTGAATTCCCTTTTTGGGCAGGTTTTAGTATTGTGCAAGAATTTGGGCAGGGGGTGGACGATACGTTTGTGTCCCCGATCCTGCAAAAGATAGATCTATTCTGGTGAAGCCTAAATTTAGGTTTCGAAAATCCAAGCAGAGGCGTTCGTTGGATACTAAGTGACAGGGAGAGCCCATTTATGTAAAGTCAGGGTACAGGTGGTGAAGAAGCCTTCGTGTATATGATGTTAAAAAAAAATCTTTCATTTCCCCCCCTTTCTCCATCGACTTTTCTCTAAGCTAGAAGGCACAAATACATGCGATAGAAAAAAGCATGCAGGCCGCCTTAGCAGGCTCCCAAAACAAAAAAATGGGTTCAATATCCATCGCCCTTGATTATTTCCACGTAGACTAAACCGATAGTTCCCCTTCAATATTTGAGCTGCATGGGAGGGAAAAATACCTCATTGAATAGCAAAACTCAATCCATCCGCGCCTGCTGCGACACACAAAGTAAATCCATACCGATATCGGGCCCATCATAGTTCCTTTCGGAAAATATTAGGATGCCGGGCGCCACCCTGTCAATCGACATATTTGATCTCGGGCTTTTAAACTTTTTAAACAGCGGTATAAGTAATAAATGTGCCCCCTGCCATGTGTACAGCATCCCTGGTTGCTTACTAGTAAGTAGACAATGGAGTCGGAGCTGACGAAATATGGTGGTCCGTGTCGGTCCGTAGTTAAATGGCGAATCAAGGAACTACCAATGAGGAAGACGTGGTATGCACAATCACGTTGAATGTACCGTAACAAGGAGATAATTACTGCCTTCGTCACGGTTCAAATCCCCGTGGATAGTTTGCCGGAACTTGTTTGACAGGCTTGGCCGGTTTCCAAGTCGGTACCGAGGAGCTATGAAGAAGCGAGGTTACCTCGAAACCGATGCTCTCCTCCAAGTCAGGAAATTGATCGACTAAGGAGACTGGTTAACGTTGCGTGTACAACGCATACTCCTTTACCGAATCTGCAGATGCATGTACGAAATCTGCCGGGGAAGCCTTTGACTGCGGCAGTTCTGCAAACCATTTTGACATATGAAGGAAAACGGCGCGATATCCGAGATCTTCCTGCATATTCCCCAATCAGGGAAGTGTCAGCCATTGGAATGCGGGTAAATGCTGTCGGGATTTGATGGCCAACGAGACTTTTCAACAGCTCAGAGCGAAATTCATGAAACTCACCAACAGAACAAGAGAAGGACGCAACTAAAACATGATCCTAGTTTCAATGAGACAGAAAACACTGAGCATCGAGCACGTAATCTCCGGCCGGATTTCAAGAAGCCTATCCGAAAGCCCTTTCCTGTGTGTTCCTGAAACCGCGTAGATCAAGATCCCTGGAAACGGCCGTGCTAGGTCGATAATACCTAGCTTGCATGAAGCATTAGCGCCTCGGGGGGAAGCAAGAGTAGTTTCCGCGAAGGAGTTTGGAAATAGTCCTGCTGCTAGGATGGACTCTGCAGCCCCCTAGCAAAATTAGCCTGCAAATTGATAACACCATGAAGTTAAAGATGGCTGAATATCGTTCCCCTGCAACCCAAACAAGGCAAAACCTATGGCCGTTACTTGACCCCATCATGCAGGCGTGATGGGGGTTCAAAGTTAGTGTTACATATCTTGCTAGAAACCAACCGGGGATAAAATAGCATTTTGGAGGGGATTCTGCATGGATAAGGCATCCCAGCAGGATGGTGGATTATAATATCCCTTTTGAAGCAACGCAGCCTCACTTCCCTCTATTGGGTTGTAGCGCCACGAGAGTTTCTCCTGCAAAAGCACCACTTCCTAGATAGGCCTCCGACATATTTCGCAACGAGGCTACCATAGAAGCCTTTTCTTCGCTTCATGGAGACAAAATCCATGATGATCAGCTCGCTCCAGGATTTCGTTAAAGTGGGTCGACAAGGGGGCATGGTTGAACACGTGTTGATAAGGACTGTTTCAAGCGATCTCAGTTATTAATTTGCTATTTATGATGGAGGGGAGACGCGCCTCTCTTCTGTTTCGGACGCATTAATAACTTGTTGTTGGCTCTCAAGTTGGTAGTTAAGGTACGGGCCTAAGGGCCGGATCGGTCGATCAATAAAAACAAAAGAAAAAAAAGAAAAGAAAGGGAAAAAGGAAAAAAGGAAAAAAGGAAAAAAGTGAGAAAAAGAAACGGGCTGGATGAAACATGACAACGGGAAAAACATGATTGGCCAGAGCAGAAAAATCATCCTAGCAAATCTGGAGGTTCCAGACTCAACTGAATATGGTCTCCGCTTGGCTTGAATCTTTCGATGCAAGCCTCGTTCACAAACCGACAAGGTACCCCGGCAAGCCTAGGGCCAAAGGCTCATGTAATGGGGGCATGGCTCTCGGGGGTGGTCCAACAGAATCGGGCATTCCCACTTTGCAGAAGAAATGGAGACAACCGTTTTTTTCAGAGACCTTGGTAAAGCATAGTATTGGTCTGGTCCTGGAGCACAGGATGCACCGGTAGCCCCTTTCATCCAAGGCCCTTCTAACACAGAATGCAGAAGAAACAATACTATGGTAGATTGGAAGCATGGGGCTAAACCATTTGAAAATAACAAGCCCCTTTTCTTGCTGCCATTTAGAGCTGGATGCAGGTTCCCTGTCCTGGTTAACATCAGGGTTTGTGTGGATGGGAAGCCAGCCCGAAGGGGTCGCAATGATCGCTTACTTTTAGTAAACTATATTGTATCAGTGCCGCGGGTGCCATTGAAAAAGGAGAAGCATACAGATCAGAGCGTTATTGGTCAGGCTTATGGAAAACGTTCCTTGAAGCAACCATGCGTATTAGCCAGGCTCTCGAATAAATTATCAATGATGGAAATATCTCAAGCCCCTTTCCTGGGCTGCCAGACATTGATGCTAGCGCATGGCGCCTAATTTGGAAGATGGCAGGACTGCCCGTCAGATAGCAGTGGTTGGTTAAGTGCGTGGTGTGGCGAAGGGCATCCAAAAACAGTGAACAGGAACGACCCGTTAACAGGGACCGAGGCGGTATATATCATACTCGACCAAATATACCCATGGATATAATTGAATATAGCTGGCGTGCGCGGCTTCTAGAATCCTCCTGGAGCTGTTAAGGGCATGGCAAATAGGTCAAAATAAATACCCCGAGCAGCAATAAGAGGAATTGAAAGGGCATGCCATACTTTACCTACAAGAAAAGTAGATACCCCAAAGGCAGAATATCATAAATCCTGCAGATAGCGTACCCTGCATGTTTGTTAGCTGGTCGATATCAGTATGCAAAACACATATTATTCGGGGTTCAATAACTACGCCAACAATCCATTACCTTATCTCATCACTATGAACTCTGGCCGCGAGGGATGGACATCACAATAAGCATCTGCTACCTCGGGAAGCCATAGTATTTGCTCACATAACTTTCGAAAATCCCGAAGAGAATATGGGTCCCCCTGGGAGAGTCAGGATTGATGGAGAAAATCACAAATACAGTATACACTGTACATAACGCGGTACGTGTTTTCCGACAATCTCCACAATGATAGCGTTGCTCATTTTCGCAGCCAAAATCCACATTCACAAGATGTAGTTTTATAGTTAGCTTCTCCACAGCCTTTTCGAAAACGTAAATGAGGAACCCACTGCTTCATGGTGCTTGGAGTCCACAAATCAGATGCAAGGCGTCCTCACCCCACCAGCCACCATCGAGGCAAGGTTACAACTCCCTGCAAGCTGCGTGGTCTCGATCGTTGGATCGCGGCTCTTGTCGACGGTTTATGCACTAGTTAGCTATTAGCGTAAAAAGTCAGTGTGGAATGTGTGGAACAAGAAGGCGCTTGGTGCAAAAATGCTCGTCCTTATTAGATATTTCTTGCAGAGGTTCGTTCAGCCCGAAAGTGAGTAACTATCAAGAAAGTCCTCCCCGGCCCATAAACATGGATGGTTGGATGACGATAGTGTGCTCGTGAACGACTTGGGTTCTCCCAGAGACTCTTATTTGCCGGATGGTCTTTGCCCAGGAAGATGTTTGAGGCATATTTCGTGGAACATGCGGGAGCTCTGAACATGGAGATACTCACAGGCGTAGAATCCCTCGTGTTGCATGTAAACAATAATATGGAATCCCATAGCATTCCTTGATTATTGTTATCTTGAAACTCTTCGGATCGCCGCTGATTTGCAACTAAAGGATGATCCTTCAAAGTTGAAGAGAGGCATACGGAGTACATATGTCGTCGTTCGATGTTCACCCCACACCATCGGAAGTGAGTGGAGCCAGGCGGCGGTTCGGCAAGAAGTGAGTGGGGGATGGCTTTCTTGAAGAGTAATGCTCCATTCTTAGCCGTGCAGACTATCAAAGGACAGCGGGAAGGACGTGCGAAGGCATATGTTGACAGTATCAGGGGAAGCTGATTGATCGAATATTTCATAGTTGTATTTCTATGAGAGAAGTAGTCGATTTCATTATCTAGCAGGTAGCGGACCCTTAATTGACACCAGGATTAATCTCAACTCATGGTTATAGACAGAATACTTACATCATGAATACTATGGAGCCCTTTTTACCCCGTATAACCGAATTGTTAGGGAGATAAACCTCCCGAAATCAGGTGAAGAATGTGAATTGCCTTCCCGGTTCTTATCATATCGGATGGACTCGAGAGCCATAAGCAACGGGTAATGGAGTGTCGCGTCGAATAATGCATTCATTTAGAAATTTCCGATTTGGAGTGCGAAAGAATAGAAGAAGGCCAAAGTGTTGAGGTTTTTATTGAAGTCGGCGAAGTAGCGAGAGTTTGCCCAAAATAGGAAAGGGAACCGCCGTTTGGCTTTCAACGTCATCCCATTATTGTCATTGTTGCTATTATTGCTACTACTATTATTACTACGTATTATTCTCGTATCATCTTTAATAATGGCATTGGGAATGGTGCTTTTACCAGCCTTCCCATCTTCTGAATAATTATTTGAATCGCCCACCCCTTCTCCCTAACCAAATGAGATACGCCGCAGATCATAACTTGCTCGAACGTATGGGCCCAGCGTCAACGAATAATATCTTTGCAGCAACCAACTGTGACTTGATGCTCACCGGGAGCATGGAATGAGAAATCTCTCAACTTATGCGCTCAGATTTGTGTGGATATGGCAAAATGCCATTTCAATTCGAAATTCAGAAACCCCCCCCCAAAGCTGACTCTTCGTGAAGCATTAAAACCGCCGGCCTTACCGATTGCAGGATACGGCGAACTTTCAAGTTTTGACGTTCACCAAAGCCTGACTCCAGTCTACTGAAAGCAGATAACCGTTTCGAGCGGACAATGCAAGCTACAGAGATTAACTAACTGTATTCGCCATATCCCGGGAGAAACGCGGCACAACCTCATTCAGTCGCTTTGAACATACCACCCCGACCCTGTCTAGCGGCTGCATTTGAAGGCTAGACTATGTCTTACACAAGGAAGAAGATCGCCACTAGGATCGTGTCAGTTCACCACAATTGTGCGCCAGCGCGCCACCTATTTTGGTGGAGCACAGCATAAACGGAATGAACAATCGACGGCGACAGCGGCGGCGCTGCCGAGGCGTTGCGGGAGAATCATGGGCTACGGTATCGGCAACGCGATTTTTTGTTATACAGTAGTCTAACAAAGGAAATTTACGACCGCAGTGTGATTGCAAAGCGACCCGGGATGGCGCACAACCCACCGGTATGCTCGGGTTGGCAACAGACTGCCGCGCAATATTGTGTCGCGAACTTCTTTGTTACGCCGTTGGGGAGGAAAGCCGAGACGATGAGAAATGGGAAAGGCAGTTTACGCATATTACAAGATGCCATTCTTATTGACTCTGGGTAGGCTTTTCCCCCCCTTTCGTGTGCTTATCTGCCCGTCTCGACCGTATATATTGTCATTTCCCCTCAGATCTAGTCTTTGCACTACATAGCCTGGAACCCCTGTCTTGCTGATAACATTTGCAATTATAATATCACCAGACATTCTCATTTGAAGGCCATGTGCCATTGGGTACTTGCCACCGTTTTCTAAGGCCAACAGGTCTCCAGATCCATTATTCGCCCGTTGCGTCTCTGTGGCAGTGGTCACGGACTTTAGCCCTGTGCTTAGTTCTTTCTCCCGCAGCTCTAAATGTTGAGTGATCGTTGCCTCCTTTGCGGGAAGTATGGAAGACGAAGTGTGATTGGGGTCTTATCTGAGTTTGTGGTGCGCCATGCAGCGCACTCGATTCGAGATTTTTGACAGAAGCATGAGGGTTCCAATCAGATATTCAGAGTGAGAACCCCAACAAGACATTTCTTGCTCTAGACATATGCTGCTCGGAAAACTTCTGCTCCATTCACGGCGCCTTAATGCTCGACATAAATTTTCTGGTTTTGCTTTTATCTGCACGGGTCAATTGCTGACCATACAGCTGTGCCTCATCACACGTAACTCATATTGGCGATTTCTGACTGGCTGCGAATGCTCCGAGATTTTATTTCCAATATACAACCCGCTTTGACTCCGTCTGTCATCAACTTCTTTCAATCCTATCCCACTTGTCCCAGGATTTGCCGCATGCTGAAACTCTTCGCCAAATCATCCAGTCAAGCTTCCATCGAGGGATGTATGTACATACATGTACGTGATGTACAGCCCTTGGAAACCAGATAACCCACCAGCATAGTGAAACCCCACTGGCTTCCTTGGCTAGCCCTAACACTTATCACGGCCCTCGTCTACGCACCCTGCCAACTACAGGGCCCTAACCATGTACCTCCCTGGTCTTGGAGCAGACAAGGTATCCATATTACCTGCATAACGCCGGAAAAAAAAATTAAAAAAATAGAAATATTGAAAACAGCAGGAGGGACAATGAGAGGCCAACACAAAGGCAAAATTCATAGCAGCAATACCAACTGGGGAGCTGACGGCCGTTATTTACTAGTCTGATTCAATGCCAGTTGGTTGTTTCATTTACATATGACGTTGCGGGCAGGAGGCTCCATATCAGACTCTATCAGAGCTCCGCACAGTCGGGTTTCTTTATACCCCCCAGTCATTCGGCTGCTTTCGTGCTTCTCGCTCTTTATTGCTCCGACTTATTTCCTTTATTTAATTCAGGGCCTCCCGCCTCCATTTTCTCTTTTGCAATTTTTTTGTTCTAATCCTCCTTAGCCCTCGTTATACCCAGTGGTCGTGCCACTGAGACTGTCGTTTCAATTGTCGGAGAGCTTCAATTCTCCCCTCTCTTTTTATGTCTTCGCGTCTATAGCATTACACCTTTCGCGTTCTCTTTTGGGTGGCACTGTGTCAATTGCGTACAACTAGATCCCTTTAGAAGCTTCACCAGGGACAATCCCTATAGTCCATCCATGATGGAGTTCGGCAACCCATATATGTTATCGTTCAGGATATTATTGTAAGTACCCCTCATCCACCACACACGCCAGCCCAGTTTTACGGATACCGGGGACGTCCGATTGAACAGGATTGTTGTTTGCTAATACTGGAACTCCATAGCCTCTATCGCTATGTGCGCCTAGTTGTTAATTTGATCGCCGTTTGGACGTTTCGACCAATTCCTCCTCCAGAGAACCCAACGCTGACATCTCAGGATGTGTCCATTATTATACCAACTTTGCAAGGCTGCGGGGATGAACTGGAGGAGACAATTCGAACCATTCTAGTTAACGAGCCATTCCAAATATTCCTCGTCACAATCGATGCCAATAGGGGGAATGCGGAGAAAATGCTGAAGAACATGCCTGCCTCGAAAACTAGAATCCAACTGCTCAGTATCCCCAAAGCAAACAAAAGACGCCAAATGGTTCGAGCTATTCCCGAGGTCCAGACCAAAATTACAGTTTTCGTGGACGACGACGTTAGCTGGCCACGGCGGGAATTGGCGTGGCTCCTGGCTGTTTTCGAAAAGGACCCTATTTACGGAGGAGCGGCAACATGCCAACGGCTCAGACGGGCAGATTCACCACTAATGTCCATGCAGCGCGTGTGGGACTTCTTAGGGGCGCTGTACCTTGAGCGGAGAAATTTTGATTGTGCCGCTACAACTCATGTGGATGGAGGGATGCCCTGCCTGTCAGGACGGACTGCTGCTTATCGCACTAAGATCCTTCAAGACCCAGAGTTCACTCACAGCTTCACGAACGAGGAGTGGTGGTACGGCAAATACGAATTGAACGCGGATGATGACAATTTCCTATCCCGGTGGATGGTATCGCACGGCTGGGAAACATATTACCAATACCATCCAGAGGTGGAAATTCAGACCACCTTGGAGAATAACCCCAAATTTCTCAAGCAATGTGTTCGGTGGTCCCGAAGCAACTGGCGGAGCAATCTCACAACTCTGTTCCAGGAGGCAGTGGTCTGGTAGTAAGTTCCCTCTGTTTCTTTGGTTAATACGCTACTCCCTTCTATCTCGACCTGGACTTTCACACCCCGCAATTCCTGGCCGGCGTTCACCGGCTTCTTTCGTGGCAAGAAAATCAATTATCCAGCAGGTTATTCCTGATGAAGTCATTCCCCCCACATGCATATTTTCTTTTCTTTTTCCCATCCTATTTCTGGTGTCTTGTTTTTTTTTTCCTGTGCGGCATTATGTCGTAATTTATTATTGCTTTTTCCCTTTGTTCTTCCTTTTTCTTCCATTTTGCCATTTTGCTTTTTTTTGGCCTTTTGCAATCCAAGCAGACCTAGCCCCGGCAAATCGCGCAATCAATATCCCTGTTAGGCTGGTTTAGTCCTTGGAGCTGCCGCAGTTGGATAAGAGCCAGCTCTATCCCTGTCATGATGACGAACCTTGATTAGACTGGAGGCTAACAGAAAGGGGGTCCGTGTTGACCCCTCCCACATTATTAGCCGCCAACCATGGAGCACATACGCCGTCTACTTGACGACGCTCTCGCCGCCAGCGTTCCTCGGCGACTACGCCCTGATTGCGCTTTGCCAAGAGGGCACGCGGGACTGGGATGAGGATTCCCGCAATCTCATTCTCCATTCCCTCTATGTGTGGATGTTCGTGAGCAAGTTTATTAAACTGCTCGGCCACTATATTCGGTATCCTGTGGATTTCGTGCTTTTACCTGTGTCGATATTTTTCGGGTACTTCCACGGCCTGGTAAAACTCTATGCGGCCTGCTCTCTCAATGTGGTAAGTCGATTTTCACTTAGTTTATCCTCCTTGGACACACACAGCCACATGTGGATCAAGCCTCTTTACCAAGGTTACCTCAATCGCATGTACTGTCCGAAGCCCGGTGTGCCTCGTTCCGGGCCAGGTGGTCTAGCCCTTGCAATCCCGAACTCCTGCTGACAAGGACACCTTTCCTTATCCACCCTGGAATGTTCTCCACTGTAATTTGTGGATTCTGGAAGAAATCGAAAATTGATGCTCATTTGGATACACTTCCTTTATTATATTCGCCGCAAACACTTGTTTTTCGCGAAATTTGGTCATTTGCTAACATCATTCTGTCACGAATTAGACCACATGGGGTACTCGCGATGGTGCAGATGCCAGCGATGCAGAACGTATGCGGGAGAAACCAGACGACGATGAATTGACAGAGGGGGAAACCCCCTTGCAAGAGTCCTTGAAGCAACAATTCTAGCCTCAGTGCCGTTTCATCAGGCTAACGGTCTCGTTACAATACCTCTGACCTAATTTCTCACCTCGGCCACGTATTGGCGAAGATAAAATACACATGTGGTATCGGCAAATTGACGATGATGCTTGAACGATTTACGCCCTTCCCCCACACTCAGCCCACCGACTATTTTGGCAGCCTTTTCCACCAGCTCCTTGCGGGTCCGCACAGGATTCCACCCCCTTTTCATGCAGGAAGCCAAATCCGGAAGTAAACCGTCCTTTCTCTCGCACAACGATGAAACCTGAAAATGCACGACATTCGAAATTCCTTTTCCGTCTTTTTTCTTTTTTTCAAGAGGCTGGACTCTCCCGTTCAGCGGAACGGGCCTTAATTTAGTCACTAGCCATAGTGGCTACTACCTTTCCCGACTTCACGATAATTAGCCGCGTTGTCGGCTCCTCGATATGCCGTTTGAACAATACCCCCTATTTACCTTCTTGTCTCCAAGGTTATCTGTGGTTCAAAAGTCCTGAAAATCTGCTTCGAAATATTGTTTTATCTTTTTTATCTTCCTTTTGCTTTTCCTTTTCTTTTTTTTTTCCCCTTGAACGTTCGAAAATTTGCTTTATTCTCGTTTCTTGATTTTGTTATTATTTCGGCCATTCCCCCCCCTCCCCCCCAACAGTCCCTCTCAAGGGACATTATTGAGACCACGAATCCCCTTATCCTCGATCTGTTGAGTTTCACAGGATCACGCGAAAAATGGGACGAAGGACGAATGATATTTCTCCGAGACGCCAGCTTTGGGGATAACAGCACCGCATTTTTACTTTCTTGTTATCTGCTCCTTTCGTTGCCTTTCCAGTTTTCAGAAACGAGTCTCTGGGCGGCACTCTGTTATCACCGCTAATACCCATATTTGACGGGGATAGAACTTGGGAAACGGTTTTTTTTTTCCTGTTTGTTTCCTCTTCTTTTGGGCCTTTCTCTGAGGCCAGGCAGGACCTTTTTCCTTCGCCCGGTTTTTACATTTCCCACGTCTGTTTTCACCTGGATGGTACATTTTTTTCCTTTCTCTTTGTTTTCTTGAAAATGCTCGGCCGGCGTCTTGTAACTTCATTGCTATACCTTGTTTTTTTAACCCTCTTCCTTTTTTTTTTTCGGGGGTGGGGGGGGGGGGGGGGGGTTTGTTTTTTTTTTTTTTTTTTTTTTTTTTTGTTTTTTTTTTTTTTTCGGGGTGTTATGTATTTTTTTTTGT
>JANTQI010000086.1:49731-116311 GCA_032988985.1 Emmonsiellopsis sp. PD_5 | reverse complement strand
GTTTCTTCTTCTTTGTTTGTTTTTTATGTGTTTACGGTAGTGCCACGGCTGGTGGGTGTGTGGGGGGGGGGTTTTGATGTTTTAAAATTCCCTGATTTATATATGTATCGATGCTCTTGGTTAGTTATTTATTATTCCCTTCTTCTTCTTCTTCTTGAACTTCTTCTTCTTGAAAATTTTGTTGGGCTAAATAATAGGACAATCCGGGAGATCCAGGAGCTTAGCCTGTAAGGGGCGGAAAGGGGCCCCCGGGGGGGGGGGAGATCAGGGTGCATTCCCAACACATTTTTCTTTTTCTTTTTCTTTTATTTCTAATTATCGCCTTGCCAAAAGGCTGAGATAAAAGCTTTCTTGTTTTATTTTTCTTATCTCCACTGCCCTCCTTTTTTTTCCTCCCCGGTTATTTTCCGAAATCTCTTTCGCATGATAATTTCTAGTTAATGCGTGCTGTATGTATTATTTTTTTATTATCAGAATTGGATTTTCCTCGGTTTTAACAAACAGTAGCTTGATAACCAACTACGTACTTGGTACAAGCATACGTGAGCATGGAAGGTACTATGCTTCCTCCTTCTAAGCAACCCCCCCTTTGCTTTTGTGAGCAGGGTTGCCCTGGAATAGGATAACGCAAAGCATGTACGCGGAGTACGTCATCAATGCATATATATATACTTCATGACAATTAGTTACATCACCGTCATAGTACTTATAATCTGCACTGATAAGGTCGGTACATATATAGAAAACTTCCATTGCCATTTTTGGGCCGCGTTCCAGACCTCTGGGCAGACGGGGTTAACAAGATAAACTAACGCGCTCTAAGCAAACGAACGGCACAGGACGCAGCCACCAATACGTGGCCCGGCATGCCGATACATCTCCCCGCCAAATCCTAGGGTCCGGAAGGGTATGTGTCCGTGCGTAGAGCAGGTGAAGCATGATGTGCGTGGCACTCTCTCAGTCGCGTTTAGTTTGTTCCAAAAATATGGGCACGATCCAGCCCCATATGTAGACCTCCCTCACCCACCACACCGTCCCCCGCAAAAGTCAAATCAGGAGGGCCCACAGTACCTTAACGCTCCTCATGCGAGACATCGCATCGTATATGCGCGAGGATCCTTGCATAGAACATATTGGCGTGGCTGCAGGGAACAAGGAGGAGCGAGATAGAGAGAGAGAGATGGGGATCGACTCTTTCGGGGCATATGTTCCTTGGCTCTTGGGGCTTTTTTTGGGCGCTCGGTCCCCTCTCAGGGATGTAGGATATGTATGTACAATATTTGTATGCGAGTAAGGCGGAATCGACCAGGGATGTGGAAGCGAGCCGTGTATGGCGTCAGCGACCCAAGTTTCTCTTTATTTTTCTTGCCAGTTCTGTGGTAGGGTATGGAAAGGCGCTGTAGCTATTGTTCCTTCCTGTCCTTATTGCTCGTAGCGTGGAGAAGAAGAGACGAGGTTCTGCCGGTCCTATGAGGGCGGGAAACAGGATCCGACTGGCTATAGATAGTGGTTGGTCTCATTGCTAGCTGAAGGCCTCTATTGTAGCCGTTATTGCTGGACATTGCTCGTTTTTCCACTTTTCGTCGTCGCAGAATGGACGACCTTGGTCGGCAAGTGAGATGCAACGGCTATTGCGGGAGCGGCGGCTGTCTGTATATTAGTTTTAATTGCAAAGGAAAAGGCACTTACCCAGAATGACCTAATGTAAGCACCTACATGGGGGTGTGTCCGGGATGAGCGTGGAGGGAATAGAGTTTGTGTAGGGCTACCTGTCGGGCGTCCCATCAATGGCCCACTACTCTGCAATCGAGGGATCCATCCATGGATATGAACTATCCCACGTGAAAGGCTCTGGGCGCGTCTGCCATCCATGCATCAGCCTGCCCAAGCCCATTCTCGCACTGCGGACTTTCGTTTCTTATTCCCCCGTAACCATATTCGGTAGGAGCTTACCAAGGGTGGGCAGTAGTTTGCGCTGACGCATTGTGTTCTGCATAAGAGTTAGTAACGGCTATCATGCGAGTGTATAATGGGTCTGGGTACCTGCAGGTGTAGTTACCGCGACTATAGCCGGGGAGACGTACCCGACGAGTAGTTCTTCAAGCTGCCTCCACTGGGAACCTTGCATTTCTATCCATGGCCCCTTTTTCCTTTGGCGCGGATTTATGCAGGGCCTCTAGTGTCCGAAGGGTCAACCTGTTTCAGGATAGTAAATACCTCGAAGCATATCAAGCAGGTGCTTGAATGACACAATGTCCACCGCTAGAACCCATATTTTTGTACTCGAAAGAGAGTGTGGTCCTTTTTGACAATGATTAATAGGCATACTCTAGGCAGTGGTATCTTGAGTATGTCAGAATAGTCCAGGGCCTCCAGTTTATCGCGGGAGAGAGACAAAACTCGGACGGAAGCCCAGAATAGCGAGGAAAAGAGGTTGTTTCAAGATTGATCTGATAGGTCACTTGAAACAGCAAACACTAACACTCTGCTAGTGGAATAAGGACAGATGATCCTGCTGGCATGTTGGTGTTAGTCTTTCAACATGCTGGGTCAATCATGGCTCTTACAAGATACTATAATTTTCCATCTCATGAAGGGAAGGGATCAGGAACAAGCTCATTAATTAATGGATTGAAACAAGATGGGATGACCTTGCTCAAAGGTTATTATTTCCCAATGATATCATCAACAATGATGAGATAGAGTGGCTTAATTAGGTGGTTCACATTTGGCCTATTGGTACCCCAGGATTTGGGTGCAGGTCCAGAGTATCCGCCTGCTGTCCTTGAGCCGCATAATAATTCAGTTGCATGACAGAGATCTCCAACTCATAGAAATTCAACTCAATGTTTGATAATGATGGAATGCAATGGCGGATGTTGTGTGAGGTTTTGATTCTCAGCCTGCCCGGATAGCTCAACTCAAGCGGGGTCACGTGCCATTTTTGATACCCACCTGCAACATGTAGTCCCCCAAGAGCTTGTTGACATTAGATATCTCGATGGCGGTTCTATTAAAGAGACTCATCGATAATGAAGAGTCACTTGTGAGGATGCGCCACGGCTGGTCAAAGGCCGTTCTATACTAAATAGCGTGTATAGTGGAATGCGCGGGAAGTTGGATATTGGACATGACATGATAGACCATGAGTCGCAGATATACGCGCGCGAATTGGGAACAGGCGTATGGCTTCTGCAAACGGGAAGGATTCTTCACGTAGCTTGAACAGCCGGTAGATGGCCTTATCACATAGCTAATTGGACATCTGTGGTGGGAGTGGATTGCACTGGAGGATGCCCTCCGTGGTGCTGTGATGAGATGTGATGTGTTCAGTCCCTTCAGGTATGTCCTGGAAATTCAATTGAGACGTGGGGATGCTGGGAAATCATTTCTCAAGTCAAAAATATGGGTTTCTTTAAACATAGCTTAGCAGTGCGCATTGCAAAGGTCAACCCCGTCGTTGAGATTATTTAACATTTAGACTTTCGCCGCTTTCACCAGTCAACCAACAGCTTTTTTCTGTCGGAGCTCCGTCACCAACAAAACACCTCCACACATATTTACACACAGCAGCCACCATGAAACCCCAACTACCCAGAATCCCCTCGCAATTCCCTTCGCGATCACTTCTCAGCCTGCCACGAGTCGATTGCCCGCGCATCCGCCATGTACACTCATCGGTAGCAAAGGGCGCCGTCGCCCATCCCATAAATGTCCGCGGCCCGCCACCCAAGCCGCCCGTGCCGTCAGCGGACTTTGCTGAGCGCGTTGAGCGGAGGAGGAAGCAGTCGGAGCTCATACAGCAGGGGAATACGGTGCAGACCCAGGGAGCGACGGCAGGAGCAAAGCCGTTGAAGAGGAGGTTTTGGAAGGATGTGCATGTTAAAGAGGTTCCTGGTGAGAAACAAAAATATAGGTTTTTGGAGGATTGTGGTTTCAATCGAAGGCACAATTGGGCACAATTGGATAGGAAGATGGCTAATATAAACAATAAATACAGAGGGCTACCAAATCCTCCTCGACTCCCGCCCCGTCCGCACGCCCGCAAAACACATCCTCACCATCCCAGCCTCAAAACCCCATCTCGCCCACGCCATTGCGCTCGAATGGGATCTTCTAGTCTCCGCCCAGCAGGCGCTCAAACACCACCTGATCCCGCTAACCTCGCTCACGGCTCGCGCCCAAGACATTGCGAACCAAGACACCGCTGGCGAGGACACGACCCGCAAGGAAATCGTGCAATCCGTCATGCGATACCTGGATACAGATACGATATTAACCTGGGCGCCGGAGAAGAATATACATGACCCACCCAACCACCACGAGTCTTCTTCTTCGGGCGAGTCACTACGGCAGATCCAAATGCGCACCGCACAGCCGATCATGCACTTCCTGGCCGCCAAAGTATGGCCGGGCGTGGAGATCACGCCAACTCTAGAGGAGGACAGCATAATGCCCACGCCGCAGCCGGCGTTGACGAAGGAGGTGATACGGGGCTGGGTCTACGGGCTTCCCGCCTACGAACTGGCAGGTTTGGAGCGTGGGGCCCTGGCCACGAAGAGTCTGCTGGTTGCTGCGCGGTTTGTGATTGAGTGGAGTGAGAATTTCCGCCATTTGCAGCCGGAGGGCGAGCGTGAGTTTGGGATTGAGAAGGCGGCGGAGGCGTCGACGCTGGAGGTTACGTGGCAGACGGATACGTGGGGGGAGGTGGAGGATACGCATGATGTTGAGAGGGAGGATGTGAGGAGGCAGCTGGGGTCGGTGGCGCTGTTGGTTAGTGGGGAGAAGAGGTGAATCTATGATAATGTATTTGGATATGAATGCTGTATATTATACGACATGATGGAGCTTTCGCTCTCCTTAATAGAAGTCAATGGCGCAAACTCGCCTTCTTCTGCATTCGTTTGGAGCAGGAGATATCATCCTGCTGTTGTATATCTGTCCTGGCCCTTCAGGTGTCTTGATCACACAGGGGAATAAGTAGTAGGCGTCCTTCTTGTATATACTACCTTGTACCACTTTATCAACCGGTAGCAGTGAATGTTTCTGGTAATCAGCATAAACTCTGCATAAATTCTCCATCCAAACCTCGGGAGTAAAGGGGGCCAACCACGCCAACTCGGGATATATATTTGTAGAGAGTACTCCCAACATTCAAGTAGTCTATCACCTGGAACAAATAACCACCAGCAAGTAATTATACATCTAAACACAGTGCAGGATAGCCTTTGATATATTTTCGATATTTATTCAATATTTGTTCAACAGTCCCTCCCAGCGTGTTGGGGGCAATCATCCAACCAGCGCCCACAGCCGACAAGCCACCGCGCATCACCACCACCACCGCCATCCCAGTTTCCAGCTTTTCTGCCTCTGTTCCTCTGGCATAAATAGCAGCCAGCAGACACGTCTCCGCCATCTCTGCGCTCCTCGCTATCCTGCTGTCGGCCCTGGAGACTCCCATCCGCGTTAGGATAGCACTCGCGGCCTCTGCGATAGCCAGCCACCGCCGGCAAAATGGGGGATAAGATAGGGTGAGTGTTCCCGCCCTGACGTTCAGCGACCAGGATGCTGCAGCTGTTGGCCTCTATTTTTACGCTGTGTGTGCTTTGTGGCCACCAGCTTGATCGTGGCGTCTCAAATCTCTTTGTGCTCTTTGTATTGCTGGCATCTCTGTTTGCCGCGACATCGCCGCCGTGTCCCCCTGGTGCTGTATAAACAAAGCCGTATATTTGCTGCAAGGGTCCCACGCTGACTCAATTACCCGCGTATTTATTCGCATCTCCAGCCACAAACGCTCCAAGAGCGCGCTGGCGCTTTCCTTGCTGCACCGCGACAAGTCCAAGAGCGACCTCAAGGACAGCGAAACCCTAAGCCCCGACCAGCATGCTTCAAACCTGGTTCTCTCGCCCTCGCCTCCCGCCGAAAGCCTGCGTCGCTCGTCCTCCCATTCGCACTCGGCTTCCCTGACTAATCTGCGTACCACTCGACTGAAGGCGGGGACTGAGACAGCCAGTATGGCCAGCATGGCCAGCACACCCAGCTTGAATGCTGCCGCCCACGACACCACCGAGGAGCAGTCGCCTTCCAGAGACAGATCCGACGGCCTGCCCAAGTCCACCATGTCCATCGAACAGTCCGTCCGCACGTTTCGCCTCTTCGAAACTCTCCGCAGCGGGGATACAACTGCCATCTCCAAAGCTATCAAGGAGTGTGGAGACCCCCAGACACAGGGCAGCGCTGCGCTGGGAACCAGCATTCTACACCTCGCCATACAATGCGCAGAGCCCCAGGTCGTCGAGTATGTGCTGTCGAGCAGTGCAGATCTCGATATCAACGCCCGCGACCGTGATGGTAATACGCCACTCCACCTCGCTGCCCAGCTGGGCCGCGTCCCCATCGTCCGCGACCTCCTCGACCGTCCGACTATCAATGATGCCGCTACGAATTACCACGGCCAGACTCCACTCGACCTTGCGCGCACTCCCGAGATTTTCCAGCAGCTCCAACTGGCGAGATCCCTGTTCTTGGACGCCAAAACGAAAGAAGTACAAAGTTTGGTTGGACAGGGCGATTATGAAAGGCTAGAACGTCTCCTGGTTGAGCCGCGAGTCGAGGGAATATTAGATGTGAACAGCTTAGATCTTGTTACGGATCGGACAACTTCAATAACCGGGGGAACATTGCTACACGAAGCCGCGAGGAAAAAGGATACAAAGTTGATTCAGATTCTCTTAATGCATGGAGCTGATCCGTTTAGACGTGATCGAAAGGGGAAACTTCCCCAAGATGTGACCAAGGACGATCGAACCCGGGCCATCGTGAAGAAATCGCCGGCTGCCGTGATAGCACAACGTGGAATACAGGAAAAGGCAATATTGGGAAGCACAACCGGACAAGGGGCTGCTGGGCGGCCTAGTTCCGGGGAGGCAGCGCTGGGTGGTAAGGATGCCCGGGAAATGAAAGGATATCTGAAGAAATGGACCAACTACACTAGTGGATATAAACTGAGGTGGTTTGTATTGGAGGATGGAGTTTTGAGTTATTATAAACACCAAGGTATGATGATTCTCCGCCAACCCTCCCTATATTTTAATTGACTTTTTCTCACATACCCAGATGATGCCGGTTCTGCATGCCGCGGTGCGATCAACATGCGCATAGCCACCTTGCACATGGATGCTCAGGACAAAACCCGATTCGAAATATTAGGCAAATCGTCTGTCAAGTACCATCTAAAGGCCAACCATGTTGTTGAGGCCAAGCGGTGGTTCTGGGCTTTGAACAACGCTATCCAATGGTCAAAGGATGAGGCTAAAGAGGACGACCGACGGCGAACGAAGAATGCAGAAACACTACGGCAAGCGAAGTTGGAGCAGTTCGACAAACAAGGCCTTGATTCGCAAAGCGATACTGCCAGCATGCTTGGTCGATCAAATAGCAAACTTGCGCCTCCTTCGTCCCTTGGGGTCCCAAGTCATAGCGGGTCTCGGTTGAGTCTGCAAACGTCTAGGGGTGGAACAGATAGTGGCCAGGGTGAGGACGAAAGCTCATCCGGACCTTATGATTCTGCGTTCTCCCAGCTAGACGCCACTAAGATTCCAACACTTACCACCACCAACACAATTGAAGGAGAAGCGGAAGATGACGATTATGGGGATTATGCCAGTAGTCGCGAAATTCAACCCTCAAACAAGGATGCTTTCAACATAACAGCGCAGTCTGTCACGCTTCAGCTTGAGCTGCTGAGCAATGTTTCCGAAGCACTCCAGGCAGAGAAATCGAAGAACCCGCAAACCGCAATTTCCGAACCTTCGATAGACCAGGCGTTGACTGCCTATGCAGGAGCTGTTAGCAGCTTAAACTCTCTCGTCGTTGATTTGCTTAAGATATCAAGAGATAGAGATGCGTTCTGGCAATATCGCCTAGATAGAGAAGCAGACGCCCGCAAGATGTGGGAGGATAGCATGGCTCGAGTGGCCCAGGAACATGAAGAGCTCCAGAGCAGGATTGGCGAGTCTGAGGACAAGCGGAAGAGAACAAAGAAGGCTCTGAGAGAGGCCTTGGAAGGTTCAACTTCCACGAGTCGGCCCATGAGCACCGGCCCATCTCACATTCAAATATCAGATGCCCTCGAGGTGGTTAAGGAAACAGTTGTTGAAAAGCCAACACTCCGGGAGCGCACTAGTAGCCATGATATGTCAAGGAAGAAGTCTGTCATCGCCGAGCTCACGAACCTGTCGGATTCGGAATCTGACGAGGACGACGAGTTCTTTGATGCTGTCGATGCTGGGGAGGTTGAAATCATAGTCCCGTCGGAGAAGATAGCAGAGACTGAAGACGAAAACGCTGATATTAGAGCACTGAAACACTCGGAGATTGTACCTTCATTTCAGGGATACGAGGATCCGATTCGCAAGAGGCTTAAGATGGATGCTGATGATCGGCCGAAGATATCCCTATGGGTGAGTTTATCTCTTTGCTTTCGCTTGCTGTTGAATCATTGCTAATGTAGCACCATAGGCCATTTTGAAATCGATGATTGGCAAAGATATGACCAAAATGACCCTGCCCGTGTCGTTTAATGAGCCAACGTCATTGCTCCAGCGTGTAGCTGAAGATATGGAGTATACTGACCTCATCGACCTCGCCGCTGATCGTGCCGACTCTATGGAACGTATGGTTTATGTGGCAGCCTTTGCTGCTAGTGAATATGCTTCAACCATAGGCCGCGTGGCGAAGCCGTTCAATCCTCTACTTGGAGAAACTTTCGAGTACGTGCGGCCAGATAAAGGATACCGATTCTTCGTTGAACAAGTCAGCCATCATCCTCCGATCGGTGCGGCGTGGGCTGAGTCTGCCAAATGGGACTATTATGTATGTATTCCCCCCTACAAATTGGTTGACTCTTCTAACATACTGACTTTGCGACCTCAGGGTGAATCGGCCGTGAAGTCAAAGTTCTACGGCAAGTCCTTCGATATCAACCCACTTGGTACCTGGTTTTTGAGACTGCGACCTGTCACCGGAGGGGAAGAGCTCTACACATGGAAAAAGGTCACATCTTCCGTCGTGGGTATCATTACTGGTAGCCCTACAGTGGACAACTATGGACCTATGGAAATCAAGAACTGGACGACTGGCGAAGTCTGTATGCTTGATTTCAAGCCTCGAGGCTGGAAAGCATCGTCTGCCTATCATGTTTCTGGCAAAGTGATGGACCGTGACGGGTTCACCAAATGGAGCATTGGGGGCCGCTGGAACGACAAAATCTATGCCAGACATACTCCCGGCTTCCAGGAGTCCATTACACCACCACACGATAACCTTCCCCAGGAACCACATTCGGCACAAGCATTCCTTGTATGGCAATGCCATGACCGCCCCACTGGTATTCCGTTCAACCTGACGCCATTCGTGGTTACGCTTAATGCCCTCCCCGAAACCCTAACGCCACATCTCCCCCCCACTGATACCAGACTGCGTCCTGACCAGCGTGCAATGGAGGACGGAGAGTATGACTATGCAGCAACCGAAAAGCATCGTGTCGAGGAGAAGCAGCGAGCCAAGAGACGAGAGCGGGAGAGCAGAGGCGAGGAGTTTGAGCCCAAGTGGTTCAGGAAGGGCAAATGCGAGATCACTGGCGAACCCTACTGGGTTCACAATGGCCGGTATTGGAAGAGCAGAGAGTCTGGCGACTGGTCTGTTTGTGAAGATATATTTTAAAGCGGCTTTTCGCTACCTTGTGTTTTGCTGTTCTTTGCTTTGAATTGACACTCGTTGTTTCAGCCATACCATATCTGCATTTTCTCTTGGGAGGTGGTGTCTGTAATATGTTGTTGAGCCGTTGAACATTAGATGCATACACTATAACTACTGTTACGTTGCAGCACATGAAGTTTAGGATCACATTTGTTTTATGGGCATAGATATCAATATTCGTTTAACTAGCTACATTATGGAATTCGTCTTGTTCAATTGCCTTCAGTTATTTTTATCTTTTCATACTTCTCGAGCATCCGAAACCACGTGACCCGGAAGGAAGCTAACAATGTCCTCGAACTTTTGACGACACTCCACGACAAAGAAATAGAAACCCGCGAATCCATCCATTCACCGGCCAGCACCTCCAATGGCCATGGAATTCACCTGTCACAAATGTGCGCAAGCACTCCGCCTAGGTATCCGACCACATATCCCCTCAATTCGAGCCCGAAGCCTACCCCACCTGGGCCGACGATACCAGCAGCTCAGCACGCTCCCCAATTCCGCGCTCCAAGCATCCCCAGCGGCCCCGCGGCCAAGTAACAGTATCCACGCAGCAGCCAAAAGAGCCGTATCGTCGACATCAGCCAGCAAGTCCGCGGCGGCCAGCGCTTCGGCCACACCCTCCCCGAATGCCCGGCCCTTGCTCCAGCGGGACAACCTCTTCCACTCCTACACCAACTCCCCCTCTCCCGAAATCCGCCAACGCGCCGCATTCATAAAGCAGAATGCCTTCTGCCCGCACCCAGACCACCAACAGACCCGCGTCCCCACCTCCCCGCACGACTCGGAATCCCGCAAGTCCACCGAAGGCAGCCAACAGCCGCCAGCCAACTCGCAGTTCGAGTGTCCGGACTGCGGCGTGCCGATATACTGCTGCGAGGAGCACTGGATGGATGATTTCGAAGCGCACATGGAAGTGTGCGATACGATCCGGCAGATTAACGAGGACGATCACGATTTGAGGTCTGGGAGGTTTTTTACCGAGTTTACCTACCCGGGCCTGCAGGAGGATGAGTATGTGGTGAATATGACGAATTGGGATACGTTCTTGTATACGAGGCAGTTTGATGCGGTGAATCATGATCGTAGCATGAGGCAGGTGACGAGGCTGTTGACCTATCCGATGACGATTGCTAGTGTGCTGCATGAGCTTAGTCCGTATCATATTCGGAGCGGCGGGCGGTTGACGACGGAGGGGTTGAAGAGTTTGAGTGGTATGTATATATATAGCTAAGTTAAAGACGGGACTCTTCTCACTAACATATCAAATCAGCCCTGCGTTACACCCTCCATCCCCCCCGATCAGGCGAAGGGTCCAACATGTCCGGCCTCCGCCTCAAAGCGCCCCCAGTCCGCATCTTCATCCTCGGCGCGCGCGCCGAATCCTCCCTCCCCCGCGACGTCTGGCTCCAACTCTCCTACATGTTCCCCCGCTCCCTCATAAACCTAATCTTTATCGGCCCGGAAAGCATGGCAAACCGCGACGACGAATTCCCCCTCCCGGAACGCACGCCCGCGAACCCCTTCGGCGGCATCGTCGAAGACCGCCTACACTCGCTGATGAAAATCACCACATACGTCGATTACTTCCACACCATGCACCAGGCGAACACTTTCGCGCCGTACGATCCGTATTTCGACTGCTTCATGCTCTTCCACCCGGGTCTGGGCCATCCGGCCAGCTCGCATGAGTGGGAGGAGACGATCCCGCAGTTGCTGGAGACCAAGGTGCCGATTCTGTGCACGGGGTATTCGGAGTGGGATATGCAGCGGGATCTGAAGTGGGTGATGGACAAGTGTGGTGGGGAGGTGGATTTGTTGTTGGAGCCTGGGGAGAATAAGTTTCGGAGTTTGAGGTGGGATTTGAATGATGTTGATCCGCATGATGTTTCTTGTGGGAATTGGGGGTTGTGGGGGTTTAGGGGGAAGAGGTATGTTTTTTTCTTTCCTTCTTTTTTTCAATCCCCTGGTATCATCGAATATACTAACCGTTACTCTCACCACATAGATACGAAGCAACCTTCAAGGACTCGTGATTTCTCAACTCAGCTCAGCTCAACCATCATCACCCATCATCCATCCCATCCGTCCTGTTCTACGTCTACCTGTATAAATACAATATTCTTGGTCAAATTTCAAATTTCAATTGCGCATTCCTGTTATATTTTGTATTAATCGAATCTCAAAAAGAAATATATATTATATCTTGCAAAATCCACAGAGCAAAAAAAACAAAAACAAAAAAAAACAAAATATAGAGATAAATTCTTCTACTAAACTAGAATTGAACTGAGAACGGGCTCTTTCATTCACTATTTATTCTCCTCCCAGCCCTCTATTATTGCGCAAAAACAGAAAAAGTAAACCGGCACTCTCACCGGCATCTATTCTATCTACCCATGCATAATTCAGCCATGCGTTAAATCCAAGGAACTCATTGACTGTTCCTGGTACTGTACAGATGTTCGAGCAAGAAATCGTAACCGAATGACTGGACGTAAAACGCCAACGACAAAAAAAAAAGGGCCAAGAGGAAAAGTATTAACAGAAGCGAAGGCGTATGTATCATCAAACCAAAAGTGATCTAATCCTGTACAAAAAGAAAAAGAAAGAAAGAAAGGAATAAAGCAGTCTATCCATCCGCAGTAAGAGAGAGAGAGGGAGAAAGAGAGAGGGAGAAAGAGAGAGGGAGAAAGAGAGAGAGAAGCGAAGGGATAATAATGGGTATCACGCGCCAAATCAAAAGCATCCCCCGTAGAACAAAAGAGCGCCATCCCAAGGCACAGCCATTACTATAACGTCATGAAAGAGTGCGAAAGAAAAAAAGGCACATCAACTACCCCTCACAGTACCGTAACAGCAGCAACGGCGATGGCGCCCATAACCCAATAGCCACCGACCCTCAGCAACGCGGGCGGCGCATTGAAACTCGCAGCAGCCTCCTTGATGTTGGGATCCGGATTGGTAGTCCCATTGGCCAGCGTCCCATTAACATAAATACTCTGGGTCCCATTAACCGTCGCAACCCTAATCGTAGATGTATTCAACGGAAATCCCTCGTCATCCACCTGCTTGATCAGATCATTAAAATACTTGTTGTCCTGGTTCTCGTCGCATCCGCACACGCTGAACTTCTGACAAAGACAGGTGACGGGGATCAGGGTGCCGTTATCATTGGGGATGGTCTTGTTGACGAAGGTGTATTGGCCGCCATGGTAAGCGTAGGCGCCCCAGAGCCAGACGCCGGGGAAGAAGGCGAGCGCGGCCAGCGGGAGGAAGGCGAAGGGGAGAAAACCCTTGTTGGACTTTTTGCCCGCTGTATAGGGAACTCCGGCGCCGCCGGGGTAGTAGACTCCGCCGGCGAAAGGCCGGGGAGAGCCGGAGCCAGAACGTGATGAGCCGCCTACGTTGCTGTTTGGGGTCAGTTTGCTTTCTTCTCTCTTCGGGTTTCGCGGGTTGCAGTGGGATGGTTGCTGCAGTATCTGCATACCTTGATGGCCGGGAACCAGGCGATGTCCTCCCTCCGCCGCCGGAACGACCTCCACCGCCTGAACGACCTCCGCTCCCTCCGCCAGATCTACCACCTCCCCCTCCTCCGCCGCCGCCTCGTCCACCACCACCACCGCCGCCTCTGCGTTTTTCAAGATCCACAAACTTGGGTGCTTCGATGACGGGTGCGAACGATGGATCTCTGGCGGAAATCTCGGCGACATCACGGTCCGTGGGCGTGATGAGGTGTCGAGATGCAGCTGTGGAGGAGAAGGATAGGAGCGCGCAGAGCGCAAGCCCGCAGGAAATCTTCATGGTTGGGTTGATGCCAAGCGGTGAGGGGATTAGAAGATGAAATCTAAGTAAGGTAAAGAGGTACTGTCGAAGAGATGTAGTTCAACTCGCGATAGGTACTGATATCTGATTCCTTTGTGGTTGTTGTGGTTGGAGAGACGAGAATTCGTTTGCGCAGGAGTACGGATAAGCCGGGCTAAATATTTAAATTAAGTTAACCAGGGGAGTGGCGAGCGACGATGACGAAACGGAAAGCGAATATCTCGAATTAAAGTAAAAGGCAAGCTTAGCGGATCAAGATGAGCAAGAGGACGATATTTAAATTATCTCAAACCATGCTCTGTTTGAGGCATTGTCAACTCTCCCTTGTTTAAACAAAAGCACAGCCATCGCCGAATTAAAAAACTAAATTGAAATTTCTCCAGCCACGCCCAGCCGCTAGTTACTTGCTGTTAGGTTCAGCCAACTTAACCAGAACTTCCAGAAGAATTCTCTCCAACCCCTGTTGGCGATGTCAAGCAAGTTCCTGGTTCCGGGATGGGCTGTGGGCAGCTTCATGACATCAACTTGACATAAAAGATAGATCTCTTGGCGGGTTTAACTCGTAGGCGGAATGGATCCCTAAGCCGCCTTGGAAGGCTTAACTCGTCCGTATTGTTAATTTGTTGGTTGAGCTACACAGCCACACCCGTCAGATTCCGGGGTGTGTTAGTGGTTGGAGCGAGGCGGAGAGATGCTGGGGGGGGTCAATGAACATCTTTGGTCTTTTAATTAAGGTGCACCGCAAGGTTGATTTTACGCAAACTCGACCTCTTCTGGATTATGAGACAAACGAGTGAATCAAGGCAGGATACGGCCCCAGAGGTCCACGTTCCCCAGGATAAGTTCGACAACAAAATTCTCGATTTGCTACCGACCCGGACACTATGCCATTCTCCTCTCAAACGGTTCTGCGAGGTATTGTACATAGTATTTCATTTGACTGGCACTGAGCTCGACGTCTGGCGAGGATATTATGTCGCGTGAATTCGCCGGGAGTGGATTGGAGCCAACCCGAGCTGCTGTTCCGGCCATCAGAGCGGCAGTAATTATAAGCACAGCTGCAACTAAGGTCCCCCACTGTCCGATATTCATGAAATTTTCTCCAATGGGGTCGGAGGTCCAAATAATGTATTCTTGAAAAGTGACCAGACAAATGAGGGCTATGGGTGTGAGAACCAGTGCGTACAGAGACACCCAAAACATCCAAAAGGCTAACAGTATCATAGCGAAGTACGAAAAGCGGCCGTTTGTGCCACCGGACTTGAACGTATAGACAAGGTTCCTCCAGGAAAGACGAATGTCGGCTTGGCGATACCTTGAAGGCACCCACGGAGCATATTTGATAACTGCAGCGGTCAATTGTCCGAGACTAGATAACACTAGCAAGCCATATGTTGCAAACATTAATCGGTAGAAACTGCCAGTGCTAGTCTGGCTGCCATAACCACCATCGACAACGTGAATTTCTGTTGGGTTTCTCAGAGGCCATTCGGCTTGGAAGCATGGGTATAAACAATTATTTGCCGGTCGGTTCGTAAAGTTCTTGTTCGTGAAATAATCGTTAACTGTTCGATTCCAACGATACCGATCGTGTTGCCCCAAACTAGGTATCGGTGTTCCAGCCCCACTGTTTAGAATCGGAAGAATGTCGTCTATATCAGGAGGACAGAATCTAAATTGAAAAAAAATGTGGAACCATTGATAGGGTCCGGCGACGAGTGAGCATATACTACCCGCAAGGAGCAAACAGGTCCAAAAAAGAATGATCAGCTTGTGGCCCCCTTTCAAGCTTTCCAACGCCTTCGACCAAATTTGTAGCGGTAAAAGAAGCACGAACGCGGAAACAACTATCGATAGAATCGGGTCTATATCGTTATCCCACGCCATTGGCAGTATCGGAAGCCAGACAGGGCCATTTCCTGAACTCCATTCAAAAAGCCCAGTTTTTGAATGGCCCTGGACCAGAACGACATCGTGATTCCCTGCAGTGAATGAGGGAACCATTTTTTGACGGATGATAGCAAAGACGATAGCATGGACAGCAGTCGTAGAACTGTACACCATTACTGAGCCCGTGGCAACCGAGACTCCCCAGCTCTTTTTACGGCCAAGGACCGCAATCAAGCAGAGAAAATAGTAAATATATCGCGGTGTGTGACCATAACCGCCACTGATTGGATAAGAGCATTGGATATTGTGCGTGCGGAAGGATGGATTGTCTCCGATAACAAACCCCTCGGCGTTTAAAGTGAAGCTGGCCGGATAGAGTTTCAGCTTCTCGGGGAAAAGAGAGAGGATAAATGGGTCCCAGGACATGAGCGGAAGCGGGGTCAGTTAAATAGTGCTGTGGTGGTGAGATTATTTCGAGGGTATTTCATAACGCAATATGAGTTTGTGTGAGAGCAGAAATGGGCATGGCTGCTGCTTAAGAACCGACTACCCCTGTCGTGAGGGATAGAGAAATTGACCAAGAGCCTGCCAGTGCATGTCCCACTGCCAATGTGAGACAACCCATAAATTTTGGATAGCGAATGATAAGTTGTGGTGTGGCAGACCCCTTGCAGCAAGCACGGAACACTGCTCGTCTTTGACCAGGACGATCTTTTAACTGCCATGACTTGTGAATAGGAGCGACCGAAGATAGACGGCCTAATCGGACAACTGCAGATGAACGAATCAGGCTGATTTCTGAAAGTCATGAATGTTCATGTCCGCGCCAGAGCAGCCCTGTATCTAAAAATCGTCTGATAAAACCAAGTACAGTTTAGAGTCGGAAATTCTGTTGAAATGGGAAAACTGGGTTCCTGTGAAGTGTAACAAGGTAGTGGGCAATCCCAGGTAACATTCAGGTGCAATCCATACTTTTAGATAGATGAACCAAGGCCTTTGTTCATGAAGCTTTACACAGTCCACTTGCATTACATGCAGGTTGCTTGGAAGGTAACTGGCTAACCTGGTGCAGGAAATACTGTCTGAGGCCCCAGCCGCCCATTGGAAACATGTTTGGGCAAGGCCCTTGCATACAATGGTTTTAATGATATGATATGGGTTAGGCTTTTGGAAGAGAGGGTGGTAGAAAAGAAAACAATCTTGAGGTGAGGTTGGGATTGGGTTGTTGAGCCGCAGACAAGGGGCTAGGCCAAGTTGGGCACTCGGCTGCAAACACAGCAAACACCCTCGCCAAACAAAACAAACTAACGAAACTGAAAATTTCCTTCGCAAATCCAACATCAACTTCGACAAGACCACTTCTGGCACAATACGCGGGGAAAGGACTGCAGAAGAGCCGACGATATCATTATTCGCTATGATATAAGGCTATCTTTTACTCCTTTCCCCACAATAGTGTCAAATATTCCCGCAACGAAGGCCTCTTCGACATGCCCTGCTCATGGCTGAGCAAGGCGTCACCCTCGACCGCCTGGTCCGAAATATGCGGGCTCTAAGAAAGGAAATGGAAACCAATGGAGCTCTATTCTACGGGCAAATTTTGTGAATGGAATATCTATTCATTGAGCTGAATTGGTTCAATGTGCGCTTTTTCACTTGACATGCGGCTCGGCTTATTTCCCAACCAACTCCAGACGGTTTCACATTCTCGCGCTCTGTATTTCAAGAACTCGACCTCGGGAGTGCAACGGGAAGAGATGAGCTCTAGATGAACGGCCCTCGTTCATAGACATTAATTTCCCCGTCTCTCTTCTCAAAACTCAATTAGCAATTTTCTCAAATCCAGCTGTTCCTCCCTTTTGCCAAAGGTCCACCAAGAACCCTTCAACCTCCTGAAGGACAACTGACATATCCTACACGTCTTGTGTGCATGTTGGTTGGGGCTGGATTTTTGACTCGAAGCATTGATATTGCATGACATGATCGAAGAGAGAGTTACATCTCTCTTGCCGGTTGTGTTTTTTGTGTATTATGGTGCTTGGATTGCGAGAGCAAATTACCTTTTTAAAGGACCTTCATAGTTCATGTTTTCTGAGCCTTCTGTCCTCTTCGGGGGATGGAAAGGTGATTCCACAGACGAGCATGACTCCTTGCGTCTCTACATTTCTTTCATGAGCTATATTAGATGCCGATGGAATGCGATATGACGCAAAATATAATTTCGATATCATGTCCAATTCACCCATATTTAGAAGCAATAAAATCCTAAATCTATCCAGTATAAACCCAAAACCCATGTACTCGTTCCATGCAAACAATCATACCTCAAACCATAAAAGTCCGTTCAGAACCCCCATGTCCAAATTCACAACTTACTCCCTTTCTCCTCGTCCGGAATCTTAACCACCACCTTCCCCCACGTCGCCCTCCCCCCCAACGCCTCCAACGCCTTAGGCACACTCTCCAACCCCACAAAGCTCTGATCCGTAAAACTCGTCCCCTTAAACTTGCCCTGGCGAATCAACTCAAAGATCCCCGCCCACACGACGCCCACAGTCTGCTCTTCAAAATTCCTATACTGTCCCCAATGCAATCCCACAATACTAACATTCTTCAACAACACCCTATTCAACGCAACCTTCTCAATCTTCCCCGCCGCAAACCCAATCACCAACAACCGCGCATTCCACGCCACACACTTGAGACTCTGATCAATCATCCCGACGGGGTCATAGACAATATCAACGCCAGCCCGGCCATTCCCCGTCCGCTTCTCCGCGCACAGTTTCTTAACGGCATCAGGCCACTTGGCATCCTTATAGTCAATGGTGTAATCAGCCCCAAACGCCTTGGCAATCTGCCTCTTCCTCTCCGAGCCCGCCGTAGCAATCACCGTAGCCCCCTTAGCCTTGGCAATCTGCACAGCAGCCAGTCCAACCCCGCCCGCCGCAGCGTGCACGAGCACCCACTCTCCACTCTGCACATTGGCCCTCGTCACCAGCCCGCCGTACGACGTGGGCGCAGTGACGAAGAGGCCAGCGGCATCCTCAAAGCTCCACCCTTCCGGAACAGGCAATAGGGCAGATTCTAGCGCTAGGATATGCGTGGAGTAGGCGCCCTGTGTGGCTCCAAAGACTCGATCGCCGACTTTGAATTTTGGCGGGGAGGCTGCGGCGGTGGGGGTGCTGAGGATGGTTCCTCCGAATTCCATGCCGGAGATCCATGGGAGGGGTGGTTGGTGTTGATATTTTCCTTGGATCTGGAGGAGGTCGAAGAAGTTTGTTCCTGCGGAGTGGATTTTTATGAGGTATTTGTCTGGAGAGGGGGCGGGGGTGGGGAGGGTGGTGACGGTGAGATCCAGAGGGCCCTAGATGCCGTCGTCAGTTAATGACAAGTTACGGATAATGTGGTAGAGGAACTTGAGCCTACTTTCACATATTCTCTGACTTGGATTGCACGCATCTTGGCTTGGGGGGGGGGATCCGGCAAAGAGCTTGAAACGGTTCGGTTTGGACAGGTTGAAGGGCCCGTTGGAAATTGCCTGGATTCGTTTAAAGGATTAAATGAAGACGGACACTATGGCTGAAGATATATATACAAGAGACGACGTTGCCTTTGAACCCTCCTCCAAGATCTCCTGGCTCTCCCTCCAATCTCGGCTGATCGCAGGCGCAAGTTGGCATATTATGGGCGGACATGCCGAGGCTGCGGCAAATGTCCGGCTGGATGAGTCAGCAGCCGCGTATTAAGGTTGGGGATACTGGAGCCGAACTCTGCTATGCTTCATCTAGATTTCACTCCAAGACGAGAATCAAAGATATGCATACAGCTGGCATTGCCATCATTACTTTCTATGACTAATGTGTTTATTCTAACAGTTTTAATCCATGTTTGCTGTCCCTGTCACACATCTCCGAATCGCTGCACAATCCTATATCTATGTTGGATAGTGATACATCTTCTGACGACGAACTCCGACGACGAGCTCTGACAACTGCCGGTCTGGATACGGTTGGCGCTAGATCGCACCACCATGTATGGGGTGCTTTTTATTCGTCATTAGTGTTTCTCAGAAGGAACCCCGAATTTTGCAGACGCTGGAATAGCCCCATCGGATCGAATTTGATACTAGCTTGGCGAAGAGCAGACAGGCTCTCCGACCCATAGCTCTCCAATGGCGATTGTCGGTGAGAAGCATCGTTCATGGATTGGAAATTTAGAAAAACCCCGTGTTCCTTTGCCTTGGATTCGACGGACTCCATAAAACGACAGATCTTTCGCTGCTCGGTCTCCCTGTCCGACTCGTCGCTCCACTCCGCTCTAATCCCGAGCCCTATTTGAGAGACCAACATAAGCTGAAGCCGCCATGTTTCAAGGGCGATACAGGTCACTCGGGATACACTTACAGGCCTGATTCTCTTCGGAGAGGTTTAACGAATTTCCGCCACGTTCCTTTCCCTTATGGACTGCCGCTGATCCGATTGGTTGGATTGCGCAAATGAAAGTGTGCTCTCCGCTAGTTCCGCGCTCGACTTCCTGAAGCAATCTATAAACCTCCATGTAAAAGTCGGCGTCTACCTTAATGGTTAAAGCTCCAGTTTCGCAGCTGCGTTGCAGAGTCAGCCACGGATACTGGTCTGGATGACTTCTGACTCACTTTATGTTACCCCCGTGATCGAGAGCCCGGGCCAAGGAAGCTTGGGTCATATTTTTTGGAGGCACCGGAGTATTCACTGGGGTTATATCGTCAAAAACTTTGAATATGGGAGGAGGATTTGTCCATCCTCTGTACACCAAACTGACGGCGACGGCGTCAGCTCCGAGGAACAAGTTGTATCCAATACGATCGTCGAACTCCATCGCCTTTTGGACTTCTACGCAAGCTTTGATAACCTTTTCAGCGTCATCAGGACTGTAGATATTCTCTGTATACCAGATTTTGAACTCGGGCGATGTGTATAGGTCGATCTTGGTTATTATGCCTGTTCCACGAAGAGGTGAAGTCAGCTATACCTGACGACTCGTATGGAAATAAACCACCAATAATTACCAAAATTGGCTCCTCCACCCTTTAATGCTTTGAAAAGGTCCGGATTTTGGGTCTCGTTAGCTTGGACGACGGAGGTATCCGCCAGGGCAACCTATGTTCAGTTAAGCCAGTGATCGAAACATTCCCAGAAAGAGAGGTGCTCACCTCGAAATTTTTGACATTGTCACAAGCGAGTCCCCAATGATTGGGGAAGTGGGACATTCCACCTATTAATTATTAGTGTTAGTTGGGTTCCGACGTCCATATGGCTCTACAGTAAAGATAATGAATACTTACCACCAAGAATAAGCCCAGCAACCCCCACGCTTCCCACTCGACCTCCCGCAACAGTAAGGTCGTATTTCTCCAGCGTATCATACACTTTCCCCCATGTCGCTCCTGGCCCTACAGAAACAGTGTTGCGGTAGTGGGAGATGTCGACAAAGTCCATTTCTGCCAGGTCTATCAATATGCCCGATCCGCACAAGCTGCCAAATCCAGGGTTCACATTGTGACCGCAACCTCGAATGCCGAATCTTGACTGGAATTGAGTAATGATTTTAATGGCGATGGCCACGTCAAGGGTACCGTGAGGTCTGAGATAACAGGAAGTTGGTAACCAACATGTCTTCGACCTGATGATGTTTTAGCTTGCATTTTAAAGCCGGGATGGGTGAGAAGAGATGCTGCAACTAACCAGTTTGCCTGCATTGCCTCTTTATAGGACGAGTGATCAGGGGTAATGGCATATTGCCCATATAGAATTTTGTATGCCTGGCATGCGGCCATGGCACGCAGCTCGGGAGAATCCTCGCCTCCTCCACCGGAGAGAGCGTCTAGCTCATCTTCATACTTCATAATAACCAGGCGAGTGCAGTTGGTAACTGTAAGGCTAGTGAGTCGGTCAACAATCCAAAGTAACCCTTTGGAGAATAATTCCAGGTTCAAGCCAGGCATCTGACCAGAAAAGAGCTGAACAGAAGGAGAAGACCTGGCCGAAGGAGAAGACTCAGTCGGAGGAGAAGGCTCAAGCGGAGGAAAAGGCTGATTCAGAGGAGAAAACTCGGGTGGAGGAGAAAAGTCAGGGGGAGGAGAAACGTCAGGCGGAGGAGAAGACTCCAACTCCGAATCCATGGTGAACTTCAGCCTTGTGTTGAGAAGATTCCAAGACGAGGATTAGCACTTGAGTCGATTAAATTTACGGTTAAATAAACGAATCTGGAGCAGCAGCCAGATGATGACACCACACAGAGAGAAAAACCCTAGGTATTAGCCTTGAATCGAGACGGCGTGTCCGGGTGAAATGATCAAGACAGAAGAGAAAACAAACAACAAACATCGCAGCAATTGTGTCCCATCGTTGGCAACTGAAGCAAGCAAAAGGTAAGAGCTTTGGACTCATTTTATCTCCGTAGAAATAATGCAGCAGCGAAGGGATGATTGGCCTGGCTGTTCCTACCAACATATAGACAGTCGATGGTTCATACTTCACATCTCATGATTGTTACTATTCAAGTCCAATCCCTTGCTGGATCCATACACTCGAAGTTAGACAGTGAAAGGGGCGTAAGGGAAGACGAGACGCGAAATCTTCTTCGAAGCTGATTGGTTAGTTAACTAGTTGTTTAACTTAACCAGCTATTTAACTTAACTTAACTGGTTGCCTGCCGTCATGATTCGGATATTTAAACCACGGATGCTCCCCGGTCAACCACACCGCAAGACATCCACCTCCCGCCGACGCATATTTACTAGATTCATTTTGGTTAATAATGTATTTTTTTACTTCCCTATTTCCAGATAGCTGGATCCCAACCCGGGCACCAACAACTGGTCTCAAACACGACGACACCGGCGCCGACCCCGACCCCGATGCTGATGCCGATGCCAAAGAACACATCTTTCGCTTTTTTGATTTGCCAGCCGGAATACGACTTCAGATTTATGATAAACTCCTTGTTAAGAGAGGTTGCGCAGGTCAAGCTCCACAGTCGGCGGATATAGATCCACCCTCAACAATGATTCCGGTCTTCAGAACTTCCCATTTCGCAACACTACGGCCACTAAACCCGACTATTCTCCGGACATGCAAGCGAGCCTACGATGAAGCCATAGGGATTCTCTACTCAAAAAACGTCTTCATGACCACTGATGCGCCTGCCATGCAGAACTTCCTCTCCCAAATAGGCTCTTCCAATGCCAAGCTTGTAAGGTCTATTGTCCTTCGTATCTACTCCGGTTTCAACCCGGCGCCCTGGGGCATTCTTATCCGCACAATAGCTGAGCTACCGACTGGACTCCGTTATCTTCAAGTTTGCTGGCGTACAACTGGTGAATATTCGTGGGAGGAACGCCGACCTAGCATTGAAAGGGGACTTGGGGCCAACCTAGACTTTGTGCGTGATTTGGCAAAGATCCGGGGCTTGGAAAAGTTGGTCCTTGAGGGCTTTTATGCAAAGAATTGGCCAGCTTATTTGAGGGAGCAAACGGGGGCAGAGGTTCAGGAGATAGTTGGGCTAAGTTTTTCCCGGCATGATCTCAGGGGCAGAGTCGAGATGTATCAGCAGGCAACTGAACATTTGATTCCCTGAGTGCCCGGTTTTTGCTGGAATGGAGACGAGTCGTGGTTCCGAGCTCTGCACCGGTCTTTGCGCCATCTCTGGTAGTGTTAATGGCAATTACATCGGCTTGACTAGCGATATTCACCGGGCTGTCGTTCCGTGGCTGTTCAGCGGTCAACTCCCGATTTTTATACTTTCGAAGCTCACGTTGATGGACTTCATGTCCTGGCATTTCCTTGCTTACATACCATATCCTCTATTCTGTACTTCATGCGGCTTATTCGTGGCAGTTGGAAAATGCCTAGGGTTGATGGGCAATAAAAGTATTCCAATTTCACCTATCATCGTCAAACCTGCGGGTATACATACAGTTTTCAGACAAGAATACTAAAACAATCCCCGCTTGAGAGCTTGAGAGCTAAATCATGCAGGTGGAGCCCCAGCGGTTGCGCCTCTCGCGAAAATGATATCGAACATGGCCATTGCGTCACCGCCCATGTGTCCCCCGTGGCCACCTTCATCCCGTTTCTTATGTTCGCCATGTTGGTGGCCTCCCTCTCCTCCCTCACCTCCCTCTCCTCCCTCTCCTCCCTCTCCTCCCGCACCTCCCGCACCTCCCGCGCCTCCCGCTCCTCCCTCTCCATGTTCGTGGCCTCCCTCTCCTCCCTCTCCTCCATCTCCTCCCGCTCCTCCATCAGTCCCTGGATGGGCTTTCAAGTCGTAGATCGCCGTCATGCTTAAATAATCGCCTTTCTTGACTTGGATGGGATCAAGGCACTGCGACATGCCATCAATGACGGCCGAGCTTGAACCATACGTAGCTTGGGAGACGCAGCGTTCTTCGTCGTTGATAGAGAGAATCAGGGCTTCACCACCAGCATGAAGGTGACCAACTGTGACTGCTGTTAGAAACTAGGTATCTGTGGGGGCCAGAAGGGCAAAGGGGTGCGGAGCAATGTAGAAAGGAAAAAATGCAAGCATGCGAACGCGGGCAAACATGGGAGTGGGAAGAATGAGACATACTAGCAGAAACAATAGAACCATCAGCCAAGATTGGGAATTTTTCGCTGGTCGTATTGACTGGTCCATTTGGATCGGTGTTCACTTTCTTCGTCAGGTCGCATCCACCAACATCCAGCAATGTACCATAAGAATCGGCACCCTCCAATCCGTCGACGAACTCGATATCCATCGTGATAAACACGTCCAGGGGAGTTGGACTGTAGTTCACAAGATCGATTTGTGCCGCAAACTCGTCATCGGGACCGATGTGAAAACCGCCTTTGATTCCTGAAGCTTCGTTGCTGTAGATTTTCATCCCGTTGCCGTTGTCTTCACCCACTCCCACAAACATGGTGCCCATGAGTCCGGTAATTCCACCGATGATACCACCGAGGCCTGTGGAGGGCTGGCCATCCTTAGTAGGGCACATGGAGACAAAGTTTTTTGTTTTCTTGGTCCTGTCGAAGCTCAAAATGTGATGGATGTAGACACCGCTATCCAGCGCATTTGTACCGTTCTCAAGCTGGAGCCCGATCACACCACCAAGAACGGTGCAGTCGTGGCAGATGCCTTCTTTCCACTTTGAAAGGTAACCTTGGCCGTTGGGATCCATGCTAGGGAGGGTGCCCCTTGGTTTTTCCTCCTAATATTTAGTTAGCGAGTGGACGAAACATCTTTTAGGAATATACAAGCAAACTTACTTCATAGCCAGCCATCTGATATGGACCCCAGCGGATGAGGGTTCTCTTTGCGCCAGGGCGAATTTCAGCTTCCAGATCAGTAACGCTCTCTGGCTTCATTGGATCCCCAAAGAGGCCGCCACCGATACCGCTTAAACCTCCCAAACCACCTCCCGAACCACCAAAGATACCATCACCGAATTGTGGCGCAGCCAACGCGCCCAAAGGCAAGAGAAGGAACGGTATAAACGTCATAGTTCTTCAAGAATAGCCAGATCCTTGAACGAAAAAGGACTGTTGGAAAGAAAGAATGGAAATAGATGTAGCCAGACAATAGAACACACTCAGCGAAGTTTGGATTTCAAAGGCATAGCAGGGAAATAAGGAGGCCTATATATATAGACGAACAACACGCCCCCTCCCTTCCCCCCCCGGCTCCCAACCAACCCCTCTTCTCTATTCAATAAAAAAATAACACATCTTGTAATTTCGAGGAAGGGGGTGACTGAACAAGGCTATATGCCGATAACTATGGGGGTTCGAGCAAGTGCCGATATGTCAGTAATATCGTACGCCGAAGAGGTTAGCACGCTCTTTGCGGGGAAGGCCATATCTGATCTCCACAGGGAAGTATACAGTTCGTAAGGAGCTGTGTGGTTAGAAAAAAATCTGAGCCAAAATAATGCGGGGCCGAGAATCTCGGGGTCAGGAACAGGAAGAGACCTGGCTAGGTGCATGTCATATAGCAGATGATCCACCCCCGTTGCAGATCTCTGCCTGATCGACAATCGGGCACAGAGAGGCTGCTTCATATCAAGGCTGCTGGTCCTTTGTTTCATTCTAAACTGGAGACTAAACGGGTTCGCAAGGGTACAAATAGGACATTTCGAAAGATTCCGGGAGGGAAACTATGCAACCACGAAAACACCAGATTGAAGTATTGGTGGAGGCGGGGAAGCGCAGGTGGGTATTGATTTCTACCAGGATTTTGGGTTGAAGATAGAAATGCCGAATATGATGTTTCATGAATATTCTAGGTGCCTAGGCATCGGGAACTCCGTTTTCGTTTCACCAGGTACCATTAAAGTTTTGATCCCTGCTACTCCGCAAACAAAGGTCAGTAGTCCCGCGGCAATGGGTCGAAACACGATTAAGGAGCGGACTTCCTGATATATTGCTGACCCCTGAAAGTTGAGGAGCGGAGGTTGAAACACCCTCGGGACATGCGGGTGCCAAGAACCCCGGACCATTCCGCTGCCCTTGACATTTCTTGGCATCATTTCTTGGCATCAACCAAAGAAGAAAAGGGGGTTGTTGGGAGGACAAATTCGGGTTCTCCAATAGATTCTGTGATGTCTGATATCAGCAATTAATGATTAGTTCCAAATTCATTCCCTATCTGTAAAAATAATGGAAACTGTCTTTAACGGGCAAGATCAAAATTTTCAAGTCGTACGAAGGAACGGAACACCCCTATCATCTCATCTCATACAAGGTCACCGGGATATCTGATCTTTTGTGTCGTTTTATACCCTCTGTAAGCTTGCCCCACATAACATCGTCGTCATTGAAGTACGTGTCTCCAATGAAAAGATAGTGGTCAGCGATCGGTCGTAGGATGAAAGGAACTCTGCCACCAAACAGGACACAGACTTCATCCCCAGGTAGCATCATCTGCGGACCAATTCCCAGATAGCCACCTTCCGTAACATAGAAACGGCGATTAAAGCATATCGACTTCGCTCCACGTTGGAAACGCTCCATGTCAGCAGCATCGTTTGCGTCCGGTGTCGCCATTCTAAGAAGGAGATCAAAAAGACTTAGTTCTTGAGGTCCATAGGTCACAGAGAATTCCTCATCGCCAATAATATTGGTTATCAAGTATGCTGCTGCATCTGCCTCGCCTTGTCGTATGAATCTTTCCTTCATCCCGTCTTTATCGGACACCAGTAACCTGTCGATATCTCCCATAGCCGCTCCAAGCGGCAAAGCCAGCATCGTCTTGCATACTGCCATGATCAGAGGGCTTTTGTCATGGTACAAAGGCATCCGAGCCTGGTTTATTGGGAAACCAAATATTTGATCCCAGACTTGTTGAAACGGTAGAGGATCACTCAAGCCATATGTCATCACATCGCTAACTAGTCGGACCTTGTCCACAGGAAACCCACGAAGCTGCAAAGAATTTGGCCGAATTGGCTCCTGAGAAAGCGGCATATCCTCCGCTTCGGCGAAGTAACGGAAATGGCCGTCACAAAAGCCCGCGAGAAAGCAGCCGGCATCGAAGATGCTGCAAGAACGGGGTTGATACCATTTCGGAACCCAGGAAGGAAAATTGCTCTCGGCCGGATTATCAGTATGCTGGACGTGCGATAAAACGGTCAGAACCCGAGGCGATTTCCGTATCAAAAACCTGGTAAGGTCTCTATAAACTTCCACGAGATTTTTGTTATAGTCAGGCTGGAGGGATTTGTGCCTGAGCACATCAAGATTCGGGCCAAGCTTGTTAATACGGTTGGCTATGCCGGAAGCAGCTCGACGGTACCATAATAATGCGGGATTGTGTTCCGAGCTGGACATTGTCTGTGTAAAAGATATGGCAGGTTCCAAGCCTTCATCAGATATCCCTAGAATTGAAAACACTTTATCTCTTGGATCTGTGGCCTTAAAATCTCGTGTTGTGGCAAGAAGCAAGGTGAGTGAGCCCATCGAACCTTCAACTGCTCCGCCTCGGATCGAACTTGAAGGCTTACGGGTAACGGCAACCATATTCCAAAACTCAAAGGGCTTCCCTGCCATCATTCGATCCCTTCCCACGTTCACATACGGAGCTGCCTCAAGGAGATCAAAGAAATTCATCTCCAACTCCTCGCATCTGGCTATAGCCCACGAGCTAGCCACCACCTCCTGAATACACCAATTTCGGATAAAATAATCACGGTCAAACAATTGGTCAAGATGATGAAACGCCTCCCGCGCTGAAGTGATTGTTTCCAGGACCATCTTTTCCATGGCAAGCTTGTCTGCTTCAAAACGATTTCGCACAAATGCTAATCGTTCTGCCAGCTCAAAAGCCATTTCCACCCCTGGAGCCCAAGAGCCAAGCCATACGACAACCCGAGTAGCATATTTGTACACGAGCCGCATATGCTTTACTTGCCTGGTCCGCTCGTCAGTATTGGACTGGTCAATACAAAGTGCATCGATCCATAGACGTCTGGCTTGAGTCGGTAATCGGAGGTTACGAAGCGCCGCATCCAAGTTCGGTCGAATGGCTACAGGTCGTCCATCAATATATATGGACGTTTGGGCTGGCTGCGTACCCCAAACATAAGATACCGCTTCGTATGGTGGAATCGGAGCGAAACTGGGTTCCAGACCGTGAACAACCAAGGTACCTCGAAGAGGCTCGTCTCCTTGGCCGGAACCAAGAAGAAGGAGACGAGTGAACGGGGGCGTACGGCCAAACTCCGCTATCGGAGGAAGGGGTTGATAAACATAACCAGGCCAGCTATCCATGGGAAGGACGCTTAGCAGCAGCAATAGGGAACAAGCGTGTTATCTGTTTCAGGTCAAATATCTGAATATAGCCGTTGGCATCGGCATGAGGTACAAGGCGGGGTGTGAAGGGGCAAAGTAGGTTGATAAAGCTATGCACGGACGAGGAAAACGGAAAGATTTTTTCGGCTTTAGCAGCACTCCAGATTGCATTTCATTAGGCTTGGATCGTGGTTGGCGGCATTTGAAAGGCTCAAGCGTGATCTGGCTGATTATGTGGGGGCTCGCCTAAATTCGCTGGCGCCGAGCATCTTAGCCAACCATCCAACGATAAGTTGACTTAGTTAACTGCACCACAAACATTCAGGAATCAGGCCTGGCTGTTTGGAAGCTATGAAGAGAGCCATGAACCCCTATTCCGGAAGTTCGCAGGAAACTCATTGGGCATGGCAAGGAGAGTAGTATTCCACATCACAAACACAGGATCCCCACAGGTCTATCAAATGCTGATGAAATACCTCAAACTTTTCTAACATGACGCGCTTGTGACACCTAGTATCCCTTACCTCCTCATGAGAGATGCCTCCTAACTGTAGGGCTCAGCAGACCGGACCTAGGGCCTAAGCTTCGTAAGTACTATCTTCATTCATCTTTTAAGATGACATAACCTCAGTCTGCCCTCATTTTGGATTCCCTGCTACACTCACTCGCCTCCCTCTCAACACCCCGGGATATGCGTTTACGTTCCTTGGGAATTTAGCGTGGAATCTCCGCTCCCAGTTGCTAGTTTCTCTAGTGGCCAAAGTTAACTGAGTGTCACGACTGGCGTTGATAAGCGCAAACAATTATTAAACGAACTAACAGCCCCTTCCAGAGCATTGTTGAAGACTAATTTTAACCCCAACAAGTTATGTCCCGTCAAAAGGGGGCTTCTCTCTCAGAGCCCTTATTGCCTGTTACATTGTATGGACAAAAGGCCTAATCAATCCTCTCAATCACAAGTACGGACATAATGGTGGCTCGCCAAAGAATAGTTATGCATGACTGGTTTGAGGTGTAGTCTACAGGAAACATACACCCGCAGATACCCTTAGCTGAGATTTGCGGGAAACCAGGAGGAACGAGACAACGGTATACATATGATCAATTCATGTGTTGTTTCATCATCCTCCAAAAAATCCCAAATAATAACTTACTGTCCAAGTAGGCCCAGTCATCAGCTGGGCCATTGCATCTTGACGCCAGGTAGATTTAAAGACAGTAGGTATAAAATAAGATACTGTCGTTAATTAATTCAGTGTCATATATAGAAGGTGAAGTAATCGGTCCGTAATTCGACTAATGCTGCCCTCACCCTCTTGAATGGACCCAGTTTCTACTATCTGGTATTAGCAGGCCCCAGCATGGCTTGGTTGCGGATAATTTGAGTCGTGGGAAGTGATCTCTCTTCCTTGGTGAGGCAATGTGATCTATCCGGGTAATCCAGCAAGAAGAAGGAAGCAGCAAAGGCCACATAAATTGTACACAAATCCTCCATTGGAAACAGCCATCTCCATCTTAGAATGCCACCAGCCCCTTCAAGCCCATGCCAACGAGCCAGGATAATGCTGGACAGCACTTCGCAGAACACCACTCGAGGAGTTATCGGGGAGGAGGAATTTGCATAGTCAAAGGGTGTATTGTTCTTTGCCAACATTAGGTGAGGAGTGGACCAATATTGCCTGAAGAATCAGGAATCATGAATGGTTGGGGAATCTAACTCCTCTATTTGTTGGTGGAAAGCCAGCGTCATAGTTCAAACTTCAAAGAAAATTTAACGTTTATGGTTTCGAAAACATTGTCGTCTCTGCAAGCTTTAATAATATATCAGCTAGTTAAAATGGGTCAAGTCTCCTTGGAAAGTATATAGTTAACTCTCTACTTTCTACCTTCCATCGGAGCAAATATTGTTAAAAATAACTAATTTTTTTGACGTAGGTTTTATCACTACTTCTTCATTTCATACGGCCCACAGATTCCTTTGTCGTCCACACATTAACCTCCATCCGCCCGAGAACCTCCAACTTCCTCATCTCCAGCGGAAGATGAAGTAAAAAAGGAGATATGCTGATTGGACGGGGTTGGGATAAGGTTAGCTAGGCTAGCCTATATAGGCTAGTGGGGCGGGTCATCGCGTTTTTAACCCCAGATTTCGGGCCGGGAAGGGGCCCGGGAGCCCCACTTCGGGGAACCGAAACTCCCACCCGTGGGTCCTCTCTCCCTATTCAAATCATAAATGTGGCTTTGAAGATACCGGCGTGCTTATTTAACCCATACAGGGGGATGAAGCTGACAAACAAAGATAGAATTGAAAGTTGGGAATAAAATCCGTAACACGATTTTAATGATCGGTATAGAAAAATCCAACAAAATATATTCAGATTTAGGCATAGAGCAAAATGCAGTGCTCTACTTTTCAATAGGAAGGTTTCGCTATCCTATCATCTAAGTGAAGGTTCGGTAGGGTTAGATTGTCGGGGAAGCAGAACTTGTTCCCTGTTCCGTTCAGGCTGCGTCCTAGAACGGGTGCATCTTCTGTGAGGAAGAGGGCTTTGCATCCAGAAGCTAAATGAAATGGATCAGTACCTTCGAATACTTCATCAAAATAGGAATGTAAGACAGATGGACGAATAGACCTTCAACTCATTGGATCCACTTTAAACTGGTCTCTCGGTCCTTTACCATGCTCAACTGGAAAGTATTTCCTGAGCCCTCTCGTAAAACGTCCTCCAAAATAACAGTCGAGTATGTTGAGAGCGCCATTGGGATCATAAAATGTGCAGCAGTACGGCTCGTCGCCCGTTCCCCATCAGGGTGCGCCATGTAATGCATTGCTGTTGATGCGAAGCCAAATGGAAGGTTTACCTGACTTGCGGTTAATCCCTTGATCTCAATAATCCTGATATGTTTCCCCACCATACCTTCGGTTGAAGGATCGAGGTAAATGTATCGATGCTGGCAACATCGGTGAGGATTCGTGGTTGAACATTGAACCAATTGTATGATGCCTCGTTCTCATGGAGCTATTTGCTCAACGGGTTGACTCTATTGCAATTCAAAATTCGTTCAGCCCGAAGAAAGGCGCACGTATTCATCTCCATGGCCCCCTCGTTATAGTAACCTGTTTATGCAGGCAGTTAACATACCGGACCGTCTGTTGCATTCTTCTCTCCATCCTTGCCTTAAATATTCTTAGGACGTTTGGCGGAAGCCGCCTTTCTTAGGTCGGCAATTGTGAGTATTTCATGCTCTTTCTCGGGAGGCGCCACCATCAACTAATCTTTCTCGAATTGCAGATATTGCGAAATAACAAAAGCCGTGTCAAATATCTGGAGTAAAATATTAATCTTCTACCAGACATTGGAAAACTTGGGGGGCTACTAACGATTGCATAGTATGATAATATATAGCGGAAATAACCGTTTGTTTTGGATCGATCCGGTGATGGGATAAGGAACTCAAATCATTTATCTCGGGCAATTTCGAATTGATTTCCTTGCAGCGCGGTAGATGTCCAGTGACAGAGTCGATATGTTGGAGCATAGTAGGCCATATTAACTGCAAAGTTCGGTCGTAAAACTGAGCGAAATCAAGGACAAATATGGGGTTTAATTTGTCAGCTCATGAAAGACAAATTTCAGTGATCCCAAGTTAAAAATGAGGGCACTTTCGTTTAAGCTGCCGCCGAAATGGAACATTGTGTGGATCAGGAGTAGATAGGGAGTAGAGTAATACCCCCTGAGGACCAACTTTCCGCCGTCAATTCTGGCATCTCGAGGTTCTCAAAAAGTGATTGAGCTAAAAGCATTATCTATGAGTCTGTCTCCTGGTGAATGAGCCATTTGAATGGTATCGATGGTGAAAAGTAGGAGTCACATCGCTTCGCTCCGCAAATTAAACGACTATTTTGATAGTTGAGCTAGCTATTGGCGAATTAGTCCCATAGATTTTGACCACACATCCGATCTATCCGCCGGAATTATCCGATCCTCTTCTACTTCCTTGACACAAGCCAGAGTCAGAACGACAACATGACTTACTGGTATTCTCTATGCCCGCTCTCAGTGTTGTTATCGTTCCCAGGAGCCATTCTGTAGGATGGCAAACCCGGATATCATTAATTGCCAGAGTGAGGTCTCTCCAGCGGCACCGCAGACTGGGCATTATTTCGATGCCTACGATAACCGATAAACGCGTCCCTATGATCGAATACGAGTCACTGCCATTCACCTCGTTCCGACAAGCCTCCGCAAGATCAAATATATGAACCATTATGCCAGTGGCCGGCCTGGATATCCCCCTGCAGGGCAGTTCGTGGCACCTAGGAAAGGAAATGCGGATATCCTCAACTGTATGTAACGAACTAGCAAAACTCATCATTAAATGCTAATCTTCTATTTATTAACTAGTCAATCTGTTAATGAAAGGGGAATGTGTGTTCGGAATCCCTTAGACGTATCTTGAGTACGGACATCAGTTGGGAACTCGCCAACAAGGCCCCAGCTTATTATTCATTTGTCCGGATCAGATATGACCAAATCCACTTATAAGACGACAGAGTACTGGTACATTATGGTCCGTCGGCTGGCTATAAAGCCGGAAATATCTGGCCACTTCTGACCGAAATATCCTGCCGCGTGCCGTCGCGTGTCTCCCGACCCCAGGTGCTTGGGACGTCTGGCCAAGAAGATCTCAACTTCACCTCAAGGGATGTTCGGATGGCCACAGAAACCCGCATTGAGGATGATCACAGTGCACTTCGAAGGTCGACGCGGTTATTTGTGCCGCTGGTTTTGACACATGTCTCGCCCATTCTCTCAGAAGAGAATGCTTGGATAGTTCTGATATATCCAATATAGGTTGCCCCGACTCGATGGTCTCCCGAGACACGGACAAAGGAGCGTGTCTCTTGACCACTATAGAAGACTGATGTTGGTCATGGCGATTTGTCTCCCGCGGACGCCGAATGCATTTCTGCTTGTGCCACACGGAGCACCTGGTGCGGGAACAGCAATCCATCTAAATATGTGAATGTGCTTGTGAGTATGTGATCAAATGTATACCTTAAAACATGACCCCTATTGCTCACCTACTAGCTAAATAGAAATTATTTTTGCACTAGGATTTCAAACCAGCAATCCAACCCACAGGGGCTTTCGCGGGCATTCATGAAACAAGTTGATAGATGGTTTACCTGTTTCCACAGTGAGTATGTTTTGTTTCTATGCCTTCTCTAGATTTTTTGTCTTCGCTCTTGGATATTGACGTATTGGTTCATTTTCAGTGTAAGATAATGGGCATATGCTCAGCTATTGGCCTGGATCCATTCATTGGAGATTCTGGCTGGAGATCAGGAAAGGAAATTCTAGCCCTTGCATGGCCAAATAATAACCAATGAGTCGGAACGCGGCTATGGTTTGCGTCATAGATGTCAAACAGCACAACCTGTTGTTGGACGGAGTGTCGTCAAGGGCCAGGCATTTCTATCAGGCATCTTACTGAAAACAGAGAAGTGCAGCAGTTGCTCAAATTCTTGTTTTTCTCCCTCTGATTCGTACACAATATCGTCACACCTTGCCGAGTCTAGAGTGGATGTGCAATATATGCTTCCTGCCTCTGGTATGGAATGAAAGGGTAATGATACCCTTGTCAACACCCCCGCAACCACCGGGAGAGAGACCGGATATCCCCCCGCTTCGCACGGGATCAACCCTTCACTAAATCCTGACTGTGCTAATTTTATGCAAGATGCGCAGATGTGAAGAGATGTGGGGCTGGGATTATTCCCTGACAAATACCTGCCGTGGCTGGCTGGATGCGCACAGCTGTTGATTTTATTGGACAGGATGTTCGTGCAAGATACGCTCTCCTGTCCAATCAATCAATGAAAAAATGCTGCTGGCTTGGAAGTCAAAAAAGAAAGAAAAAATATGCTGGGCTGCTCCAACATGACAGCAATGCGGGTTTCTAATGCCGAACCGGACCGGTATCAACCATTGTCAACACAACTAATCGTTTAAGCGGCCAGCAATATATTGCCATTGAAATATTTCTTTTTGCAACCAGTGTGTGGTGTCAACGTACTCCATTCTGCATACCGAAAGCTGCTGGAAAGGATTCTGCTCTGGGGATGACGACCTTGGACAGCGAGCCGCAGCTGCAGAGGAATGAAGGCTACTTTCTGCAAGCTCCGAGTTTCGGGAAACTATCCACGAACCTGATACCAGACATTACTAGTTTCCGAATGGGAGTGGTGCATTGGTGTCATTTTGGTGACGAGTTAGTGGATTGAGGATCATGATAAAAGCCACTAACTAGCACGCCCCTCCCTGTCAAAGCTGCATGATCGACCCCTACAAGTTCGGGAGTTAGAACGGTTGACGTGGCGGCGATGTTCCTTTCATTTGGAAGCCGGGGGAGTTGTTATCCGCGCCACTTCGCGGGCTTGCTGAATTCTAACTCAGCACCATCGAAAGTCAAAGAAGGACAAATCAGTACTTCGGCGAACTTCCAAAGGAGCGGAGAAATCCAGCCCGCCAATGCCGCCATCAATGCGAATCCTGACCAAGGCGACCCACTAACAAGGCATCAGGAAAGAATACACGAATCGGTTCGGCGTGAACTCCAATAATAGAGATGCCAGTGCGCCTTTCCTTTTGATTATCAGCGGGGCTTGTCTGCAACGTAGATCTCGAATGATCTTTCCAACTGCCTCACCGGCTAGCTAGTAGCAAGTTAGCAGCCACTGCTAGAGCCATGCTTCTCCCTGTCACTTTCACCAAGAGATCCATCGGATCTGTGATCTACCCTGCTGCCCAAGCAATAATATCGATCCATATTGACATCGATAAATCACGATGTAAGAGGCTTCCATACCTTGCGGGATTGAAACGAAAACTGGGCTTTGTTGAGCGAGTTTAAGCTTTATTCGATGACAAGGAACCATTGTCCTTCGTTGCGGATCGTGATTTTGACTTTCGCATGCCCTTGTCCGTGGTCGTGGCACCACTGCTCCCGTTCCTCCCAAGTACCGCTCGCTGCCGAACCTAATGTAAGATACAGACATCAAATGGTTCCGGATCGCAAACGATGCAGAAGAAGTCTTGGAGCTTTTCCCAGTGCATCTCTCCGTCAATACCGCCAAGGAGAGTTACCCGTGGACGTTTTGTCAGTGTCAGTCTCTCAGGTCAGCCATCCAGAGCTCGCTAAGTCCAAAATGCACCCAATGAACTATTTTAGCAGACCGATACCCATGGCGTCAACATAAGCTGAGTAGCTGCGCTGCACACCCGAGGATCGAATTACATACCTCGGATATCCTAGTGAACAGATGTCCATCTCCCGTCACGATGATACTTTTATTTCCTCGTTCCCTGCTGCTGGCATTGCAATCCAAACCGCTAGTAGCCTAGGCGAGGATTTCATGTGAAGGAAGCAAGCTCATCGTATGGACGAACCGTCTATGCACATTAGACGAACAGGGAAACTTCCCTGCCCCTTGTTTCTTCTCCACATTTCAATCTGGCATCCAGCTGGATCCATCGAAGCTTCAGCTCCAGATCACCCCCCAGCCGGCTCTGCGTCCTTGCGCAGTAGCAGGGGTCCACATGTCGTCGCATCGAACTTGTGTCCTGTTGTCAAGGGTAAGAAGCTCAGGATTTTCGAACTATCCCTAGCTCCTCTTACGATGACAAGCCCCCCCTTTCCCCATCGAGTTCCGTGCATATTGTAATCCAGAAAGAAGCAAGCACGGGATTTGGTGACGGGTTTAATGGGATTGGCACGCATTACTTACATACTGCACTGGCTAGAGGGAATATTGTGACTGACTGTCAAATTCCAAACCCGAGCCTGAACTACTAGTAATAGTAAAGAGAAAAGGCAAACCAACAGAATTGGCGTACAGTAGTGCGTATGGAAATCTATCTCCGGCACAAGAGAGAAAAAAAAAAATATCCCACGGCGCCACAAGAGCTGAAGAGATAAATTGTCTCCTCCGTATCCATCAACCAGGTTTCTCCGCCGGCGCTGGGGGGGCAATCGAGGCCGACCGGCTGCAGCACGGGTAGCACAAAGCCATGAAGGCCAGAGTTACATACACCCCCCTCCTCTGCATGCGGCGGGGGCGAGGAGTTGTGCATATGCTATGCTACTACGCTGTCAACCCACTGCCCATCCACTAACACGGATAGTTAATGCATTGTAACTTTGCAGCTATGCATCTTCTTCTTCGCCGGTCTAGAGGCGGCAATAGCAGCACACATTCCCTCTTTTTCCCCCACGCTGTCTTCCCCGCTTCAACCAACAGCCCCCCTCCTCCTTTAGCAAAGGCGAATGTGTGCGAACTGGCCCAGTCAATTGACCGGGGTTGAGGATTTCGCTGCGGCCAATGCTGAATCTCAGGGTGACACTGCAGGCGCATGGGCTTGAGGGAGATCAGATCTACCGGATTTTCCGGGCCGGGGGGTTGATGGTGGTGGTGGTGGGTGAACTTTGCTTCTGAGGGGGGAATTCTAGCCTTTGGTATTGAAATAGTTTCATGTTGAAAATGTTCCGAGGTGGAAGTGCCGTGAGAGGCTAGAGGGTGTGGCCTAGACGGTTAGATGTGTTCCCCTGTTGACAAAATGATACACAGAAACCGGTATGTTTCCCTGCCTTGCGCAACCCCCGCGGACCATTTGTTCTTAGGTGGTAGTCGTACGGGGCAACTATGAGATACCAGAGGTGTCTTAGAACGCAAAGCACTGTGAGGTGAGGGAAGGAGTGTATGGGCCTAGTTGATAGGGTGCAGTTATATTAAGTAGGTGTTTGGAGCGAACATATATAGATACCATTATATATATAGATGTCACAGTAAGATATCAAAATGCGTATATCCGAGTCCCAGCCATCCCAAAGTCCCAAACCAGAGCCCAGACAAAACATATATAAAAAAAAAGGAAAGCAAAAAGGAATTTACAATTTCCAAGTCAAAGAAATAAAGAGATAAATAGGATAACAGACAAAGGATAATGGACTCGCTGTCTTCGAAGAAGATATAAAGCACGAAATGGAGGAGCATGAACCACAAAAGCCAGGGGGATATATTCCGTAAATCGCTGAATGCCCAACAAAATAGCAAATAATTAACACTCCATAAAAAGGGTTCCCCGCTACTTAGAATAGGTTCGCGCTTTTGATGAAAACCGTTAATAAAAATGGTCATATACAAAATGTCTAATCGAATGGCGCGGTAGGGTTGCCCAAGTTCAAAAAGCCATTTTCGAAACGAAAAAGAGTGATGATTGAGAAACACTGCGTTGCACTGATAGAACTCCATAAAGAACAATGAGAAGTGGACAAAGGAAAACGGGGTGCAAACGATCGAATTTCGCCAGTTTAAGGTAAGGAATCGGTCCGCCTCTCGTTGAGGGAGTTCTCGTGGGAGATTAGATGGTCTTATTGGTTGGAGTGGTATTCATGGGTGACGTCGTTTCTCGAGGAGAGTGACACGGTTTGGAGAACGGGGTCGGTTTCGGAGATCGAGAGCGGATTATTTGAAATCGAAAGACAGTTTTGCACCTTTGGCATCTGCTGACGGGTCGGAGAGGTGTCGCTTTTGCTTTTCATTTCTGGTCGTCGACGTATGTGGACACCGCGGCCAACTCTAGGATTACGGCAGCCAACGCCATCTGGACCGACAACATGGGTAGCTCCAGCGCGTTTCCAAGCCTTAGCAGAAGGATCCAATTCAAGTAGGTCGAGATCTGAATTAGGAGATGGCCCATGCTGGCCAAACGGTTGCAAACAATCGTCGCTCGGGATCGGTTCAGTATATTCTGTGACTGAAGAAGTCGCGCTATGTAACGTAAACATATTGGACTGGCAAGCTTGGCCCGCGTCATTCGATACATAGCTCCATGGTGTCAAAGGATTGCTCTCGATATCAATCGGGCTTGTTTGTGATGTCCATTCTCCAGGGTAGGATTTCGAGTACGAATCGCTGGCCGAGATTGGGGCTTCGGAGGCGACAAATGGCGATTGGCATTCTATGGATGTGTTTAGAGCGCCATTGTTAATCGAGTTTGCAGTGCGGTTTTTATATCCATAGGGATTCATCGGGCAAAGCGTCGGTGAATTCGCAAAGGTCGGTAACGAGTATCGAACATGAGGAGCATACGATCCATCATTCTGCAGCCCATTCATTGAGCCCCATTCCGCTGCTAGATGCTGCGCTTCGTAAAACGATGAATCTTTCGGGAAGCGCGGTTGAATATTTTCTGACAACATCCACCCCTTTTGATCACTCCATGCAACTCTATCGGGGAAGGGTGTAGCCTGCGATGACGACGATACCTCGCTCGCTGTAGACAGATCAAGTCGGTCGGCATGGCGAATTGTCGGACACACGGTCTGACCATCGCTATTCTTCTTCCGCTTCTGGCGCGAGGGTTTCGTTACACCCCATTTCTTCAGTCTACTGCGCAGTTGTGTTTCGCTGGATGGGGGATGTGAGATCAGTTTCACGAGGGACTCCCAACTGCGAAAGGGGAGGACACTTACGTTGGATTAAATTCGTCAGTCCGGATCTTCTTAATCACCTGTTTCAATGGCCATTCCTCATCTTTGTAGAGACTGGCGATGAGTGCACGTTTCGTTTCCCACACGTCCGCCGGGATGGACGTCTTCATGTTGCTTTGCCGACAACGGCAGTGCAAGACGAGGATAGCTGCACGGACTCGAGCTCAGCGAAACTCCACACCTATGTTCGATTGTTTATCAGACTTCAAAGGGTGTCAGTCCAATTATCTGATCGAGTGATGTAGGGGTAGGAGACGTCAAGATGCGAAGAAGAGAAAGATGCGGAGGGGGAGGAGAGACAGTTGACAGCAGCTTGTGTGGTGAGATGTTATGCAAGGAATGTCTGACGTTGGTTGGAGGAGGAGCAGAGCACGCCAGAATATCATAGCTAAGTAACGTGCACGGTGTTCCAGTTAGGTTACTGAATCAGACATGCATCAATAACTGAATAGCGGGTCTGACTAAAAGGGCAACCATCCTTGGCCAGCCACAAACTTTGTTAAAATCCGGGATAGTGGTAAATCGGAGGGAGTACTTCGATATTGAGTACCGAAACCGTCCCAAAGTGCAGTATTTATTAGGGAAGGGTCCGAAGCTTCAAGTCATGACGACAAAGTGAATCTGTATCACCATCCCCACGCCCGTTCTTATGTTGGAAAACCCACATCTTGGCGGGTGGGTGCCCAAGGTACGGGACTCGGACGATCAATCTCCTGTAATACTCAGCGATACAGCGAAGGTACCGGCCAGCCGAGCTGGAGCAGTCTCCGAGATCCCGCCAAGCGGTGGACATGACGTTAGTGCTCGCGTTATTTATTCCATCCAGGACAGGTTGTTCCGATGCAGAGGAAATCAGATTCCCTGCAACTTGCTCGATTCTCCAAACACTAATATAATGAGTCGTCAGGGTTTGAACACCTCTTGATAACCGCGCTAACCAACAAGCTGCCCGGCGGCGGTGGGGTGCCAACAAAGAAACTTTGTTTTAACCCAACCAGGCGCCCTACAAGAGCCCAGCCAGATGGTTTTGCCCAGTCATCCGCAGGCATGCCCGGCGCTAAAGCCAAGACGAGCAGGCATAGCCTCCCCACGTCCCTCCCCCAATCGCGCCTCTGCGCTTGATGCAAGAAGCATCCTCGGAGCAGGCTTTTGGCAATGTAACAAACGGAGCTCATTACCTTCTCGCAAGAATTCATCTATGGAACATAGTTAAAAACCCTGAGATTTCATCATACCTTCAGTTCGTGTGACTAAGAATCCTTTTTCTCGGTTGACAAAAAGGAATGCAAGGATAAGCGAAAAGCTGGGGACGGCCGTCGACCCTGCTAAAACATCGCCCTCCATCCAGCCCTGAAGTAAACTGTAGCGTTAATGCGCAGTGCAAAGGAGGGAGAAGACTTGCATTGAAGAATTCGTCCACATAGCTGGTACTGAAATCGCATAAAACTGCACAGTGATAAAAAACACGTTCTGTCGATTCAGCACGAGGCTTTTGTGATGTCACATTTTGATAGGCCAACCGGATGTGGATGGCGGATATCGACATGCAGGAGGCTTCCCCCAGAAATCTCCAAGATCAGAGCTAATTCGCCCATCCAGCACAACCCATCAAGCCACTGAAAGCAGTGAAAGGGTATCATTTGTTTTTTAAATACCGATCAAAGCCGTATTTTACAAGCCTAAACGTAGGCTTGGGTTGAGCGCGCAAGAAGGGGGTTGATTCGTGATCTTGGAAGCGAAGCAAGAGGATAAACTTTCTTCATCCCGCTTCACTCTAATTGATCACTTATTGAGGTCCATGGTCGGCGCACGTCGTCTTCCTTTAAAGTCTGATGGGACCCGACTGCCAATATTTTGTTTCCAACGGCAGATCTGTCAACTCTAGCGTCCAGATCCCGACTCATCCTGGCCTCCTGGCCTCGGCTGGGCAAGGATAAAGGGGTGTTCGCTGACCTTGGCTGACTTTGCGCGTTGTCTGGGTTTTCTCCTCCGGGCTGGCTGACGGGCCGGGGGGGGGGGCATGGAGTGGAAACGAGAGAAAGCTGTCAAAAAAGGCTTCTGTCGAATCATCCGTTGGGCCTGTGTTCTTCGAAAATAAAAAACAAAACATGTCATGTAGAAATTATTTTCTTCTCCAACTTCTTAGTTGAGTTTAGTTGCCATGACAGGTCGAACGCCGACCAAGGTACGATTCGAACAAGCCAGCAAGCCTGCCTGCGCGCGCGCGAGGAAGATCTCCGAGATTTGGAACGGTACTGATTAAAACACGCTTATTGACGAACAGCGGCTCAGGCGAACTTTAAAAGCACAAGGGGGGGGAGAGAACTTAGAAGGGATGTTCTCCTCCCCGTGTATATTTTTCCCTTGATGCCCACTTCAGGCTTGTAACCCGCTGCCCGAATGCCGAGGAGGGGACCCCAAGATCTCAAGCAAAGTTAAACCAGGGTTCCAAGAATCGATATATCACATCAGTGCCATGCTTGACCATACCGTATTTGTAAACTTGGCCAAGTTCCTTTTGACGGGCGACGAGTCATGGCGTGGGCCAGAGGATCCGAACCATAGAACCGGACGGGAGTTCCATCACCGACGCACATCTGGAGGCTCGGTCGGCATTACCGCATTCCGTGATTGATCTGAAGGGGGCTCTTGGGAATTCTTTCGAAGCTGCATTTCTCTTCCAGCGGGTTGGCTTCGACAACATGAAGGAGATTGAACAGTGTCTGGGAATCCCTGAGGCGGTGGGGATAATGGAACCTTGGAACCGTCACGTGCTACAGTACTACAATGGATGGATGGATATATGGAGTGGACGGGACAATTCCTTTGTCTCTTTGTTACGGAGTAAAATGCCCCGATTGATTGACAGATGTGCAAATATAAATGGCATTATTAATTAATATTAAAGCACAACTTGGCCGCGTTGGAGGCTGGTGAAATTTATGCCTCGAGAACCCGGGTAAAATTCCAAATTGTATGCAGAGCTATGCGTACATGGTGTGCTGATAACTCTTCAGCGGCAACACAAATTAGGAGCAATATAAAAATATAAAAATAAAATAATACAACAGAGGAGGGAAGTAGAATATTCATCTATGATGCGCGCGCAAGCCTTCTTTTTCTTCTTTTTCCTTTTCCATATGCCCCCAAACATGCTCAAAACCAAAACATTCGAAGAACACCACACGAACGCCTTTCGCCATTTCAAAATGGACCGACCAAGAAGGAAAATTGCGCTGAAAACACGAATGCCATAACATAAACACCCCCCGATATCATCTATGCCGTTTGATCCGATGCTCCTGCCCCCTTCTGGATTTCTTCTTCCTCTTGTCTGGGGGTAGCACTAACGGCTCGTCCTTCAAATTCCATTCCATGAAGCGGAGAAGGTAGTCATCGATGTGTCCGGATTCAAGCTCGAGATCTGGAGCATCCTGTCCAACCGCTTCCAGCGGCGATCCTTGACGTGCAGGTGTATTCGCGTTCCCTGCATTAGCGACAGATGACTCGTCTGCGTCAGCTTCTGTCGCCGCCACGGGCGTCGCCGCTTGGCTGGCCCCGGCTTGGCCGGGCGTCTGCGGTACGCTACCTTCCTCAAAGTCAGCGTCATCAGCATGCTCAAATTCCTTCTCCGCGTTTTTGGCGGCATCAATGTCTTCCTTATCCTCCGCCTGCTCGAAGGCCCGAGGGGTTGCAACAGCCCTTGTATCCAGAACCCGATCCATTGCTGCGCTGGCTTCATCATGGCTATCAACAACGTCTTCAGTAAGCATGTCACGCACATCCAACTTTTGGAAGTAATCTGTGGTGAATTCGCCTTCCTGAATGATCACGTCATCAAGCATCCGTTTCTGATTTGCCTTGCGCAGAATGTTGGATTCGATGGTATATTCAGAGACAAACCGATAGATATGGACATCACGAGTCTGGCCAATTCGGTGACAGCGGTCTTGACATTGCTTGTCCATTGCAGGATTCCAGTCCAAATCATAAAAGATGACAGTATCCGCCCCAGTCAAGTTGATACCTAGACCGCCAGATCTGCTGGAGAGGATAAATGCCAGAATTCGCGAGTCATTGTTGAAGCGCTCGGTTAATATCTGCCGCTGCTCAACCTTGGTAGCTCCATCAAGACGGAGATATCGGTGACCATGTATGTTGAGGAACTGCTCGAGGATATCAAGCATCTTTGTCATTTGCGTAAATATAAGGGCACGGTGACCCCCAGATTGGAGCTTCCTGAGAAGCTTGTCAAGCTGCTGGAGCTTTCCACAATCGTATTGTAAAAGCCGTTTATCTGGAAATGCGATTGACAAACGCATCTGGGCTTCATGGAACGGATCATAGGCAGGGACTCTCTGTGGCTTCGTAAAATAGCGTGATTCGAGTGGGGTTAGGGCTGCGGTTGTTACATCTGACGCCACAGCAGCTGGTGTGATACACGCAAATTTTGAAACTATGTTTTCCATGGCAAGCGATCTTTCATTGAGCGATAAGACCATTGACGCGATGGCTGGTGATTGACGTGAGTACCAGTCAATAAGGGATCTTCGTGGGGGCAATCGTTGCGAACCACTCTGGATACTGGTGTTGATGGTGAGGAAATCAATTAGACTTTTGCCGTACACTGGACGCTGTCCATGGCGTTTCGACTCAAAATATAGACATCGCTCCAGCCCTTCCATTCGTGTTTTTCTGGCGGAATTTTCCATTGAGGTCAGAACAGATTGGACCGAAGAACCGTCAAAGCTCATACGCCAGTTTGTGCGGTTGTACTGGCGCTCGCGGAGGTCCCGTAGTGGACCATAGGCCATGATTCGGGTGCTATCATCCACAAGCCTTCTCGACGTATGTTCTCTTGATATGGGGACAAGGTTCAAGAAATCTAGATCCAACTTGCTCAACGGTTCTTCCCATAACAATCGGCGGCGGACGAAGAGCTCCTTAATTTCAAAATCGGCAATGGCGGATTTTGGTATTGCGAAGGATGTCGTGATGGGCCGTGTCTCGAAAAGATCGGGGTGGTTGCAAACCTTGCGCAGCTGCATCAGACAGTTGATGATGGAAAGATAGTTTCCGGACGCAAGTGTCTCTTTGGTTTGAGCCCTGGACATGAAGCCGTCATACAGGTAACGCTGACGTTTTGACAGCCTGCAAGACACAACGTGTTCGAACTTTGCAGGCATTTGTTTCTCCACGTCCACCTTAAGCCGGCGTAAAATATACGGACGAAGAACAGTATGCAGTTTGGTAACCACTTTTTTAGCCTCATCGTCCATCGTTTCTCTCCCGTGTTCCAGGATTTGCTCTACTGGTCGTCGAAACCACTCCGAGAAGTTCCGCAGGTCGGCAAATCCTTCGACACCTGCATCTCCGCCGTCAGATGGCATTAAGAAAAAAAGGAGGGACCATAACTCGGTTAGGTTGTTTTGGAGCGGTGTGCCCGTTAGAAGAAGTCTGGCATGGGTTTTGAAGGTGAGGAGGGTTTGCCATCTCTGGGATCGAAAGTTTTTGATGTTATGGGCTTCGTCAAGCACCATGTAGTGCCAGTTTCGTCGTTTGAAAGTCTGTTGATCTTGAAGCACAAGCTGGTACGAGGTAATACAAACATGCCAGCGGTCATCGTCCATCCAGCCTTTGCGCTTCTGTCTTCGCTCCTCCTGTGTGCCGTAATATGTGAGGATTTTGAAACCGGGACACCACTTTTTGAATTCCATCTCCCAGTTAAGCATAACACTGGTGGGAACCACAACCAGATGCGGGCCCCAAACCTCGTGCTCCACTGCCAAATGGGCGAGGAGCGCGATCGTTTGAATAGTCTTTCCTAGACCCATTTCATCGGCAAGAATGCCATTGATATTGCTCGTATAGAGGCCTGCTAACCAATCCAAACCAAAGTGTTGATATTCCCGCAATGTTCCGCGTAGAAGGTGAGGTATTGGCGTTTTGATCGGAGGTGGTGACTTTGGGGTAGCGTTATCAAGTTGGTTTTCAGCAGAGTCAGCCTGATTTGGCTCATATGAGGAAATAGATTCGGCTTCTGATGGCTTCGTGACGACTGTTTCTGGGGAAGGTTGGCTGCTAACTTCCATGCTTGGTTGAACCTGGTTCGGGGTCTCAACGGGTTCAGCATCGGGATTGTCCTCAGGTGGAGTAGTTTCACGTTTTCCGGCTCCATTGGGGACGAGGAGGACCTCATCGTCCTCAGAGCCATCATATTTATGGGTTTCCACCTTTCCCTCTTGGTCATTAGCCGGTTCCTTTTCCGGTTTGGTCATTTTTGAGGAGAAAAATCCCAATAAACCAGGTTCATCGTCGTCACTACCACTAACATCGTCATCCTCATCTTCATCCGAAAGCGACCGGTCTTCGTCACTGTCGCCCATATCATCATCCATATCGGTCGACTCATCGCTGTCATCTAGAAGCATCGGGTCCACGTCATCCAATTCTGCTTCAAGGTGTCCGCTATCGTGGGTACGAGGTGACAATGGCTCTGCATCCTCGAGATCGAGCTCGTGCTCTGGAGACATAGCGCGAGATGACGTTGGAGGTTCTTGCGAGGAACGGTCCGATTTTGAATCGTCCGGTATATGACCGGATGCAAGATGAGCATACTTGAGACGGAGTTCTTCGGCCGTCAGGCCTTCGTCATCGTCATGAGCAATTTCATCCTCGCCTTCACTCTCTGACGTTGACATGTTACTTTCATTCTCCGTTTCTTCCTCGCTTGACCCCTCCCCTGAACCGGTCTCAACGTCGGTCTGACTCTCGTCGGCCTCGACATCTTCTGCCCGATCTGGCCTCCTTTTTTCGAATAACAACGTAGATTGTTTAATGGCTTTGTTCAAAGCGAGTTGATCTTCTGCCTTCCTCTGCTCTTCCCATCTGGCCAACCGGACTTTGTCCACCTCTGCACGAACTAGGTCGAATTGCCGTTGCAAATCCTTCACAAGTTGTTTGCGCTTTTGTCGAATTTCCTCTTGTTGCTCCCTCAATATGTCGTCTGGATCCTTGTTTCGCTTCCTCCAGACATCTGCGCACCATTGCGCAAACAATTTCGCCAAATGTCGATGTTGCTTGCGCTCCTTGTCAAGAAGTTTCTTAAAATAAAGAGCATGAGCAACAAGGTGATCCTGATGCGAGTATTGAGGCGGGGGCTCTTCCGCTGGATCTGTAATATAACGGGAACAGCGATCCTCGCTGAGAAGTTGGCCGGGTTGGCCTGCTTCCCAAACTCTCTGCCTCATTCGAGCCTCCTGGACTGCAGACTCGACAGTTGGAAATCCACCCTCATCATCTGTTATTGCTTCGTTTTCCACCCATTCCCGGAACGTAGAGTATTTCTTTTGGGCTAACACGTGCGAAGGATGCTGAATTTCTAGCGAAGGCATTTTGACTTTGAAACGTAGCCTTGGTAGCTTCTGGACGGAACTCCAACCCGTATCCTGTCCCTCCACACTATCAACTCCACGGCCCCTCTCACTTGCGCTTGTATGCCTGACTGACGGTGGAGACATCGTCGCTGGTGCACCAGAACCCCCTCGTGGCTTTTGGTTATTCTTGCCATTGGTAGTGCCCGGCTGTGATTTATTTTGCGCGCTAGATGAAAGAAGGCTGGGAGCTCGGGTCCTTGCAGTAGGAGTTCTGGACGAGGAGGTACTGGATTGCTTCGCGGACGCCATTCTGGTACTTGGGCTTCTTAAAGAGTCTTTTCTGGGAGATGTATTGTCGGAACCATTGACAATCGGTTTTCCGTTGGGAGCACGTCTGCCATTTGCTTCCGGCTGGGATGCTGCCGGAATTGATGGAGTGTTTCCATTCCATGATGCGCGACTGGGCTTCGATTTATTGACGTAATCCTGATGGGCTGATCGAGTATGCCTCTTATCTGATTGCGGTAGTAGTTCGAGGGGAACCGCATTTGTCCTGGACGACTTCCGTCTACCACCTTCCATAAACGACGTCGGGCCATCAACTGAGACGCGCTTCCATGGGGGCGATATGGGACGCGGAGTTCCCGAACCTGTAACTTTCCGTTTTTTGGACGGGGGTCCTTGGTGGTCATCGAGCGCGACATCATTTTCCTTCGGTCCCGGAGGAATCAGGTCGCTGGCGGCAGGGTCGGGCAGCGCCGCCGGAAGGGGTGGAGACCCATGAAGCTTGGGTTCAGGCTCGGGGGTGATGCTGTGGTGGAGTTGGGAGGTGCCGTTGAGGCTGCCGTTTTGCATTTCTCGTTAGCTGAGGGACAGGGGCCCAAACACGCAGCAGACCCCAACGTTCCCGGCGAAAACGCGTTCAAAATACGTGAATATACCATCAATCGATAGCTCTGCAGGGGTCAAATCGGCGGAGGAAGATTGGCATCGTTATCGGCAAAGCTGCGTTGCTGGCGACGAGAAAACGCGTGCTGTTGGGATCTTGCGTGGGAAATGGATTTTCGAGCTGGACGAAGGCAATTTCCTGCGCCTGTTGCTGACGTAAGGCGCACGTGACTCTCCGCCCTCCACTCGCCCACGCCTTACCGCTTTCGGCCACATCAACTTCCACCCGTTGACATCGCCAGCTTCGATTGTTGCTGGAAGCCCGCTCGTCCTGCTCGACAACGCTGTGTCTAGCAACCTCTCGTCGTGAGTAATGCCCCGTGTCTGTGCAATTGAGCCGTCTGCTGACCCCGTTCGACCCCAGATGCTGTCAAGGCAATTTGTGGCAGCAGCCAAACTGCCTGCCCGCACTCTCGTCCGCCCCCATGCCTCTGTCTCGCAAGTCCGATTCGCCTCGCAGACGCCATCTGAGGACCCGGAAATGGTGTGCAGTGTATCCTACGTCTATCAATAGTCCCCGTATTAACTTCTGTCCACCCTAGACCGGCGGCTACCAAAACCCTCCCGCAGAGAAGCGCCAGTTCCGCTCCCCCTACACCAAATGGTGGGACCAGCAAGACCGAAGGAATTTCGGAGAGCCTGTCCATGAAGACAATGACATCCTGAACATCTTCTCCACCGAGAAGTATAACCATTTCAAACCCGCGAAGGGGTTTTTCTTGCTCGGATGTGCCGTCGCTTCCGTCTTTGTCCTCAGCGGAACCGTCAGCCAGTTCTACCCCGATAAACCCAGCGTCCCGCGTACATACCCCGACGGCCTTGAGAGAGAGCTTGGAGGACCAAATACTGTATTGGTAGGTTGGCGCATTCCCACACGACGCAATGTTATGATCTTCCTCCGTGCTAACTGCTCTCTATAGGCCCGCAAGCCAGGTGAGACGTGGTAATTTCTCGAGGATACGAGAATTTGTTTTATGTAAATAAGCGGTATTTATACAACGGCGTCCAATAAATCTTCTATTCTGAATTCCAGTTCCAAGTTCGGCTGGGATAGCCACCTACCGAATTACCAACGTCCATAACTCCATTGTGTCCATTTATCAAGGGCCTGGTCGATGACTCTACATTGGTGAGAATAGTGTACGGGTGTACCTAGGGGATTTTTGAAGATATCATGCTATCGCCGCCTGCTTGTGGCTATAATATAAAGTGAAATTATGGAAGCCCATTGAAATTGACTCTTCCGTCAAGAGGGTATTATTTGCATGTAGCACTTGCATTTTATATATGCCCAGCTGATTAGTTCCCAAAATAAAACTAAATCCTATATTTAACTGGAGCGTCGTCTGTTCAACAGGGCGGGTTTGCACTAAATAAACCGCAGCCGCGATAACTGGACGGTGCGGCTCTTATCCGCCACCACCTCGCATGTCTGGAATCGACCCTGAAACCATCCAGACATCCATGCACCCCCCACCACCAACCCGATTATCGCGAGTGACTGTTCTCTGTCTCTGATTTGTGCGTAACCTGCGCTCTGGTTCGTGTTCACTGCCAAGTCAGCAGACCGCGAATCCGCTTCCGTCAGCCAACATCCGTCAGACAAGCCAGTCTATTTTGAGCCCGCTGGTTTCAGCATAAATCCCGCTTTGGCCTGGCCATTCCACCCCGTTCATCCCGCTATATCATCCTCTACCGCCATCTATTTGTCGTTCGTCCGGCGCCATAGTTGATCTCCAGTTTACCGACTACGCGTTCACAGCTGAGGGTTCTGCAGACTAGGGCGGGGAACACCTTCAGCCGCCACGGAGCATTAGGACCGCCCCATCCCTCTGCGCCTAGCGAGCTATCTCTCTGGGGATCCATGACCCTGCCTCGTTTCCCTCTCTGGCAAGACACCTCCTGCTTTGGATAGAGAAGAGAAAGACGTATGCTAGGGTCTCATGTCGACATCATCCTCGCATTCTCGCGGCATCAGTCGACGGTTGGACAGCCAAAGCAGCCAACACATAAACCGCCTCTCGCGTGCTGGTTCCGCTATTCGAAAGCGACCAGTTACCGCCAATGATGCGTACATATACGCTCTTCGTGCGGCCTATCTGGCCTACCTCCTCCAACCGCGAGCCCGTCGCACGCAAACCGTACCTACCCCTCGTCAACGCGCCCACAAATCTTCCGCTTCCATAATCAGTGATCTCAGCTTGGTTAAAGACAACAAGAGCACGAGATTGCCCCATGGATTCTTGAGTAGGCTCGAAAATCGGTTGACTGGGGTATTCAAGGGGACGGAAAGGGATAAAGCCTATCAGGATGAGGGCGTTAGGAGAACCTTCGCGGCATTCCTGAACGAACTGAAAGAGCCAAGCTTCCACAAGAGTATGAAGGATGAACGGCGTGCGGAGCCCCTCGTTCTAATATTCTTTTCCAATGCCACCAAGGAACTCTCGAAGGGACAGCCGCCAGATGATTCGAGCTGGAAACTCATGGTTGATCGGCATGTCGCTCTATTCGTGAGACTCATCACCCGAATTTTGAAAGAAAATGGATGGGACAAGGATAAGCCTGAGCTGGCGAACCAACTCTCGGTTTTGGAGACAAAGCTTCTTGCGCATGATCAAGACCTCTCGCAGGACGGACCAGGAACCACGACAACCGAACTTGTACCTCTTACTTACAACGTCGACGACATGCCTCTGGTGCAAGCGGTCGCGAAAGTATTTGGTCTCAGGAACTCGCAGGTCCAGTCCGACATAAACAGGAGCAAAGACGAGTGGACGGCGACTTCAGCATTAAAGGACTTGAAGACGTATCAAGTTCAGCTTAATTTGAATACGGGAAAGACATTGTCGAGCCAAGACTTTGAATCGGTCGAGGCTTATGAGTCTTGGAAAAAAGGGGAAGACGGTGACCTTTCTGGCATGATGTTTACCATAATACAGTCGAACCCGGAAACCAAAACAAGCACTTCTGGCGGTCCCCGTCCAGTGTCAGAGATCGCTGATCTTGCTTCCTCGATTTCCGATTTATCCTACAGTCAATCTGATGACGCTAATATTTATACCTTTATTCCACCGGATCCTGTGCCCTTCTACCGTGCTGTGCTCGCAGAAGTTATTTCGTATGACTTGAAAAATCGATTCAACACAGATAATACCGCCTCTGACGCAGGCTCCCCACCGCTCCTATCGAAACAGTCCACCGATTTACTGAACGAAATTAGTCTTCGCTGGCGCATACCAACCTCGTCCAGAGCTGTTTTGCTGCTGGATGTGTTTCGCGAAAAATATGTCGAACAGGAGATCGATCTCGATACACTCGATTCTGCCTTCACCTTCGTGAAACAGCCACAGCAAGACAAAAACAAACGGAGTAGTCTTGCCATCAATGCACTTTCCGATAGGTCTAATTGGACGCTTGCAGACATTAGTGTTATGGAACAGCTCCTCAAGTCTCTCCACGAAGCACTTCTTCGACACCTCTATGAGACTATGATGCATTGCTACGATACCAAAGTTCCGCCCATTGGTTCGGTGATGTTCGTACTCGAAAACTACGTTGAAGCAGATCCATGCTTCTCTCCCAACCCAGAAGATCACGAACGATTCCGATCTTACGTCCATGATGGGCTTTTAGAAAAGGCGAAAGAAGTGTATCAAGAAATGCTTGACAAGGAAATACCTCCGAACCAGCAGGATTGGGAATTCTATCATGTAATACAGCTGGGCAAAGGTATCATGAAACTCTGTCAGCGAATACAGAAGAGATACCGAAAGAATGCAGAGATTATGGGGTATGCTACTCTAAACCTGGGTCCCCCGTCAGTGCTTCTTAAGCTAACTTGCTAGTGTCAATCCGTTTACGATTCTTGTGAACTGTATTCTTCCCATGTTCGCAGAAGACGCACGCGATATCATTGTTAGGATTATTCAAGCAGCCAGAGATAAAAACGAAGCAATCGACATCCAGGACGGTTTCGACTTGTATAAAGAATTAGCAGACGTTCGTCAGGTTTACGGGCAGGCGTTGCCAGGGTAAGTGTAAACTCGCGTTCAGCGATATCGCATATGTTATTAAACACTTTTACTAACAACGACATACAGCGATCCATTCCCAATTCCAATTGAAGAACTCCTATCCGACTTCGTTTGGCGTTGGATTCGGGCGACCGACGAGAAAATCGCTGGCTGGGTCGATGAGGCTATCAAGCAAGACAACTTCAAAGTCCGAACGGACATGCCCAACGACATCCCATCCCAGGAGCAGCGTCACAGTGTGTCGGTCATCGATGTTTTCCGATCGTTTAACCAGGTCATCGACCAGATTGTAAAACTTAATTGGGATGATGATGTCGGGTATGCCAAGTTCATGACTGCCATCGCCAAATCTATCGGCACTGGCTTAGCAAGGTATTGTGAGGTTCTTGAACAGTCATTCAGCAAGGAAATGGACCGCCTCACCCCTGAGCAAGAGGCAGCTCTGTCTCAAACTAGGCAGGAGAAATGGATGCAAATGGCGAAAGAAGCGTGGAACAGCAAGGAAAAGATCGAACCTTTCCAGTTCTTCCCAGAGGTGAGCCCCGAACTATCAAAGCTTACTCATGCAGGATCGCTGACCTTTTAGTCGTTCGTAAAACTTAATAATATCGAATATGCCCTTCATCAGCTTGACAAGCTTGAAAAGGAGATCAATGTCGATGCCTGTGCTGACGTGCTTGCAAAGAACGCACCTCCTACGACAAAACGGACACGAAAGGTTACCAATTACGTTTTCACTGTGAAAATCGTGGAAGCGGAAGACCTGAAGGGCTGTGATCTGGACGGGCTTAGTGATCCTTACGTTTCTTTGGCCGACGAGTCTCAGCGTATATTCAAGTCTCGGATAATATACGACAACCTCAACCCACGCTGGGACGATACTGTTGATATCATGACTAAAGGGCCCCAGAATATTATTGCAACTGTCTGGGATTGGGACGCAGTGGGCAGTCACGACTATATGGGCCGCACATCTCTCAAACTAGATCCTGCCCATTTCTCGGATTTCGTCCCAAGGGAATACTGGTTAGATTTGGATACGCAGGGTCGACTTCTACTTCGTGTGAGTATGGAAGGGGAACGCGACGATATTCAGTTTTATTTCGGTAGGACCTTCCGTACTTTGAAACGGACGGAGAGGGAGATGACTCGTAAAACAACTGAAAAGGTCAGTCTTTACCCCTATTGACACGTCTTTGAATAGGCCAATTTACTGACAACCCGCACAGCTTTCTGCCTATATTAACCACTGTCTTTCCCGCCGCGCCCTCAAAGCATTGTTGTCGAAAGGCATCACTATGTCTACTGTGTCCAGCTATTTTAACCGAAACAGAGCTCCGACCAGCACAGGTCCCACCCAAGCGGAAATTGAGGGAGCACTAGAAACCCTATTCACGTACTTCGATGACAACTTTTCTATCATGAACCAGACATTAACCGAAGAAGCTATGAGGACTGTTATGGCTCGTCTATGGAAAGAGGTCCTCGTGACAGTCGAAGGCCTTCTAGTGCCACCACTCTCCGACAAGCCCTCCAACCAGCGGCCCCTCACACAACAAGAAGTCGACGTCGTATCCCGCTGGCTCGTTCTACTTCTCAACTTCTTCAACGCTGTCGATGAAGAAACCGGCGAAGCAAATGGCGTACCGCTAGACATTCTCAAGTCTCCAAAATACCACGAAATCCAAACCCTCTTTTTCTTCTACTTCGAACCGACCGAACACCTCATCCGGACCTCTGAACGCATGGCCTCAGCAACCGCAACAAGACAACAAGCGAACCGCAACCGCCTCTCCGCAACCTCATCATCTCTCAGTCCATTCTCCGGCATCGGTGGCTCTGCCGGAATCCCCTCCACCCGCCGTGGAAAGAGCATTATGCTATCTCGCAACCTAGGCACCATGAAGAAGGCCAAAGAGGAGAAATGGCGAGAAGCACAAGCCGAACCAAACGACGATATGATCCTGCGTATCCTGCGTATGCGACCCGAAGCCTATGCCTACATCCGTGATCGCAACAGGCAGAAGGAAAGACTAGCTACCGCTGCGGCAGCGGATTTGATTGTGAAACAGAGTCTTATGGCTGGTGGTGGAGGTCGGATGGCTGGAACATTACCCCGGAGGTAAATAATATCTGGAAGCAAAATGTGGGATGAGCTGATCGAATCTACGGACGACTCACAACAATCGCCTGCCTATGAATGAATGGATGAAATTTTCTATCTTATAAGAGCGGTATATGGGAATGGTTTACTATTTCTCTCCCAGGGAAGAGAAGGGGGGATATGATTGATTTTGTTGTGATGCGGCTGGATTTAAATATTTTATGTCTTTAGTGCTGTTGAGTGAGAGAATCCTCGAAGTTGTCAGCATTGTTTTTTACTTCTGCTCTCATTTATTTTCCCCCATACTATGCACACACGGAGAGGAGGATCCGAATAATACCACCAGCTTCTCCTTTTTTTCCCCCCTCTCTCTCTCTTCTCCGTTTTCTCTCGTCTTGATATCCCCCCTCACCACGGAAGCCTTTGCCTTTACTTGTCATTTCCCAACCCATTCTAACGTTCCAAAACAACCCAGCATTAATGCATCTATTTGTCTGTTATCAATTTTGCCCTTTCTTATGATACGCTATCTATCTATTACTTACCCCCCTCTCCATTTATTCATTTATTCATTTACATGGCCGATTCTGCTGTTTTGTACGGGGTTAACACGACACACGCTTCGATAATAATGATAGCTGCTATCCCTTATTATATACATACATACCTTAAAATTTCCCAGCCGATGATTGGGCTTTTTTTAATTTATTTTTCTCCTCCGTGTGGTATATAACAAGTTCCATTAGAAGTTTCCCGCCTTGCCCGACACTTACCCCAGTTTCCCGAACAAGCTACCGGATTTACTTTTGCCGAAGTCCGGCTCATAATTACCTGGAGTCTCAACGCAGCGTCAAGAAATGAGTAGTTTTGGATAATTGATAGCTTCTATTAAGATAAAAATAAATAAATAAAACAAATTCGTTTGGATGTATTCATATTCCACAAAGGAAACCATCGTCATTTTACACTCTATGTAACTCACGTTGTGATAGATATAAGAACGGGAAAACACACCCTCATGAAGCGTAAACGGCAGGATATCATTATTATTTCATTTCATTGTCCCAGTTAATCTACTGCAAGGCAATACACTCAATCTCAACCGGCACGCCCTTGGGAAGCTGATGCACAGCCACACAGCTGCGGGCAGGCTTATGCGTGAAGAATTTCTCGTAGACGCCGTTCATCTCTGCAAAGTCGGCCATGTCGGTGAGGAAGACCTGGAATTCGTTTTCAAATTGAAAGATGCGTTAGCCAAACGCGAAAGGAAAAAAAGTGGATGGGTATAAGTTAAGAAACATGAGAGCGGTTAAAACGGTATAACTTGATTCCCCGATGTCTCAATGTATAACCAGCATATACGTATGTCCCTACTTACATTAACCTTCACCACCCGATCAACAGTGGTCCCCGCGGCGGCCAATACGGCCGCAATATTCTTGCAGCACAGCTCTGTCTTCTCAGCCACGGTGCCCTCGATCACCCTTCCCTGTTGGTCAGCTGGGATTGCGCCGGAGAGGAAGACCTGGCCGTTGGCTTTGATGGCGTGGGACTGCATTGGGTGCAAGCAATTGGTCAGATTTTTTTTTTTGAGGTGCTGGTTATATATATGCTAGGAGGAATGTGGTTGAACGTACGTAGGGGCCGGCAGCTAGATAGATACAAGGCTGATTAGCATGAGTTTGGGCTATAGAGGGGTTGTTTGTATAGGAAGCAGTTTCCTCCGCAGGGACGTCGTCCAGGGCCAATTGGGGGAAATGGGGGGAGAACTCACGAGGGCAGGCATCCTTCGCGAAGACGTGGACGATATCAGACATGTTTTGGGGAATCGATGGGCGGCTGAAATCGGTTGCTAAAACACAGGGGACTTTTCTAAGAGGGGGGTCGTCTGAAGCACAAGGGCGAGTTGGTTTGAACGTGGCGAATGGGCGGGAGACGGAGTGATTGCGGAGAAGAAACCGTGGGAGAGAGGAGGTGATGTTGTTTATACTGGCGGGGCGCATGGTGGTCGGTTACTAATAACTTGAAGTTCAAGTTGTCATAGGGCGGGATCGGAGCTGGATGATGCGGAGAGGGAAAGTCACATGATCAGCCAGTCATCCACGTGATTTAGATCTGATTGATAAGATAGCGCGTTTGACCTCATCCCATCTTTAGATTCTTTAAGTACTCCGGAGACAGACAGGACATGGAGATTCGATCCATAGAGCCGCACCAGCTGGTATCCTGGCCTTGCAACATACGGCATACTACTTTCTCCATATGCTGTGGCCAGCTTGACCCGCCCTATGCTAGTATCCTCTGCACACTGACAATGGCTACTCCGTGCTCGGCTTGATTTAGCCATATCGAAGCGTGTCCGAATCCAACTCCAGAGCTTGGGACATCCTGGCAGGATGCGAATGGTAGGATGCTGCTGCAATCAATCCCCGATTCGTCAATGGCAGTGCCCTCCCCCATGAAATGTGCTCAATTGTCCTCATCCATGGCGCTGCCAAGTCCCATGCGATACGCGATATCCCGCCTGGAGAGCTTCAACCAATCGCGTATTCGAGGAGAATTTGGCTCCGTGCTCTCGGATCTAATCTTGACCAGGGTCTGAAGAATAAGAGATGAGCCATAGAAAAGGAACAGAGACTAGGCCCGTGCCTGTCAGTTGGGTCCCGTCCCGCGTGCCATCCTCCTCAGTGTTCTGCCATCAGAGAAGAATGGCACGTTTATAAGAGAGAGCGTTTCCCAGAGCCAAACCAGAAACATGTTTTCCCTCTCTCTATAAACTTATCTGGTCCATTCTGCCTTTGTCCTTCCGCAGAGGGTTGCTTGATAAGAAACGTGCCTCGAACTATTTTAAATATCCCAAGGACACCCACCATAGTCCCGAACTAAAGCAGCCATGTCCTTTCTTATAATTTGCCTAACCCTTCTCCTGCCTCTCGCCAATGCCCATTTCTCCGTTACCTACCCATATTGGCGCGGCGATTCCTTCGCAACCCAGTGGGAAAGACCATGTATGTTCAGATGATATCCAAAAACAGCAACCTGGACATCCAATATCTCCAGCATATATTGAACTTCCCATGCTATATAATATATAAATATCTAACCCCCTCACAGGCGGAGGCGTCAACGTAACCAGCAACCGAACCGAATGGCCGCTCGACGGCGGATCGGTTCTCTTCAAACCCTCGCACCCCTGGGCAATCACCTACGTGAACCTAGGCCTAGGCTCCGATGAATCTGTCGTCTTCAACATATCCCTTATCGAAGGCTTCAATCAAACCGGGAATGGCACATTGTGCTTTCCCAAGGTCCCCATCCCATCAGATCTAGGTCTAGCAACTGGTGCGAACGCCAGTATTCAAATTATTCAACTTACAGAATTGGGATCTGCGTTGTATAATGTCAGTTTATATTTCTTTATATTAATTTTCGCTCCCTCTCTCTCTCTGCCTTACTCAAGGATTTGGTTCGATAATACCTAACTACCACTTCTCAGTGCGCCGACATAACCCTATCCGAAGACGCGAAGCTTCTTTCCGATGACCAATGCACCAACTCGACAGGTATTGGATGGCAACATCTTGAAGGGGATGCCTCGACCACCGGCTCCGCCCCTTCCCCTACACCATCCGCGGGAGCAGGGTCGACGCTTCTAATTGGCCAGCCTGTCATGAATATAGGGCTTTGTGCTGTGGCCGCTATGTGGCTCGGGCAGTGGCTGCTTTGATCTAAGGATTTGCCAGAATTGAAAATGCCAATGATACTTCTCGAGAATAAGAATATGAGGAAGATTTATTTGGGTACCACTCCCTGGGCCTAGTTTTAATGAACCTACCTACGGAAAGCGGTCCTGGTCCGGTGGCGTCCCGGTGATGGTTGTGGTTTTTTATAACTAGCTTGGAGAATAATGGATGGAACATGACTTTACAAATGGCTTGATAGACTGATAGAGCTTGTAAAGTGTTGCAAATTGAAAAGTCATATCTTCTATAGATATCTAATTAATAGTAATAAGGCTTCACGCATGCACACTGACTTAAACATTCAAATGCCAAGACGCAAACGCTCGCAAAACTCATATATGATCGCTTGCAATAAAATGTGCGGACGCTAACCAATGCTAAAATGTGCAAGACCAGAGTGGGAAACAAGATGGGGGTATGGTATACAAAGCAGGACGAGATCGTAATAAGTCTGGGGTTGGAAAGATAATCAGGGGCCATAGCGGTGGCTATTTTAACCCACTCGAGCTCCCCAGCTGCTGAATCAGTGCGGCAGCTTCCTCCGCGGTATACCCAAAGAATACGGGTCCATGAAACACCATCTTAGACTCGACAGGCGGTAGTGGCGGCGGCGGCGGCGATGGCTGATTCTCCGGGACGCGAGTAGGAGGGGTATCGAAATTGTCGGGCAGCTGGTCTTCCAGCTTCTCCTCAACTTCTATATCCGCTCCTGCAGATCCAGGAAACGCATGGGGTGACGGGGCTTGTTTGGCTGCGAGATTGTGGAACGGGCATCGGGCGGCAGCTGGTGAAGCTTTAGATTTTTCGGGCACAGGAGTAGAAATCGATGACGCCTCCGGGGCTTCTCCCTCGTAATCCGCCAACGGCATTTCCGGTGCACCAGCCACTGGTACAGATGGCGAGACAATGGCACTCTGGGCAACACCTTGCGAGAGTGGTACATGGATACCCCAAGGCCTACTTGGAGATTCGCCTACTCGAACGTCCCGCAATTGTCGTTCAAAATGGCTCTTTCTTTCTTCGGTTTCATCATCCACTGCCTCGTGGGACAGGGCTTCTTCTTCTTCTTTCGGTGACTTGGCGCTGACATCTTCAGCCCATTTTTCTACCCTACTGACGGAGACGGAAGGGCCGCCACCAGGTCTACTGGGTTCTTGGGTGGAAGGAAGGTAAGGTTGGTGGTAAAGACCCAGGCCCTTAATCATATTGACCATGTCGCCGTACTTCTCATCTAGCTGACGGACACTCTGGGAGTCTTTTTGATAACGCTGAATGCAAATAGTATGACTGCGAGGGATCTCGTGCTTGTGGTTCTCGAAATATTTCGCCACCTCCTCTGGGGAGTGATTATCTAGATACCTTATCGGACATCTGGGAGCAGAATCTCGCACGGAAGCAGATTGCGTATCCTGAAGCGAATCGGCTTTGATGGGATCAAGGTCCCGCGCACAACTGTCTAAATTTCCGTTGGCTAAACGGGCAGGAGATGACTCTCCATTTGGGATCGCGAATGGGCACCGAAGGTTTCCTTGGATACCCTTGGTTGTAAAGTCACGTTCAGTAGAGGACCTAGCTTGGGCGTCCGCAGCGACCAGACACATGTTTGTATTGTCTCCATACCCATCTAGCGCCGCCGACGTGTCCGTTATACTTCGGTACGCCTCGAGACCCTTAGCGATAGCTTCGAATTCGGCAGCAGCGACATAACCAGCTTTCTCCACGTCATATATCCATCGTGTAGGATCCGTAAGCGAGTTGCAGCTACTCTTTTCGAACGGAACAGGGAGTATCTTCTCAGCTATCTCTATTTCAGACTGTGAGCGGCTGGGGAGTTGATCGGCAAGCTTTAGGTACTATTGGCGGCAAATGTCAGCAAATGCTACACCGGTAATTGTTGTAAAAATTGTATGTAAGAAATGCCAAATCAGATAATACATGTTAATCGGTCACCGCTGCCGAAGCAACTCCTGATCTAGAGCTAATCATGGTTCTCTCATCATATAAGGCAACAAAACAAAACAAGGAATGGGCAAGGAAGGAAAGTAGATAAAAGAGAGCACATACCTCATCATGAGCAAACTGAAGCTTACTCCGTAGCTCTCTCTCCTGGCAGGTCAGTTTCTGAATTGTTTCAATCAAGGCATCAAAACCTCTAGCCAGAGCTAAGATCTGCTTGTCTTGCTCTGTCTGCTCTGTGATCCGGCCAGGGGACATCCTGCGAGACCCTGGCAATAGCTAGAAGAAGGACATAGACCTAGCCTTGCAGGTGGCAGACGTGCTTGCTCAATGTATTTGGTATTTATGAAGCCAAAAATCTTCACTCTGAGAGAGGAAATGAAGCAGAAGAAGGGAAGTTGAGAAGAGAAGACGGAGATTTATAAAATTGCCCAATGCCCAGCTTTTATTAAGCGACATGGCCCGTGCGGGGCGCTAAACATGCACGTGACTCTGACGCTCGACTTCACCATTTCGACACCAACGTCAAGCCAATAGTATATACATTTAGAACCTCTGTTACTTCACCATAGCTCACAAGACAACTGTCCTATTTGCCTCTCCTCGTCTCTGGGTATATAAATCCACCTACAACAATAATTTCAAAATCCCCGAACTCCCCAAACGCCGTGTCGTTCCAGAATATATAGGATAGGTATCATTACTAGCATCTTCTCTCAGCAGCCACCAGTCCTTAGTCCGCAGAATAGGATGGGCAGTAACCGTGCTACTCATCTATGAATTAACGTCAGCTGGAATTGGGTGGACGATTTCTGACTTCATACCAATTTTTTCCCTACCCGAACGAGTCCATGTCTTCGTCCCACTCAGACAGATCCGGTGTCGTCTGCCTTACCGTCCGAGGGGTCGGTGGAGGTGTTTCTAGCTGACGAGACCATCCATTTATATTCGTTGATTCTGCATCAGCTGGCCTGGTTTTGCTGCTCGTGGCCTCGACCTGTTGCTCGTTTATGCTCTTGGTTCTTCCGTTTTGGCCGTGTTGCCGGGTTTTCTTTCCAACAGAAGACGAATTTGACGGACCAACTTGCTGCTGCTCGGCCTCGGGCCTTTCTACTTGCCCATCCCGCTTTATAGGCAGCATAGAGGAAGAGGATGGTGTTCTATGGGAAAGGCCGTGGATAATGTCCTCTTTTGTCACGTGACTACCCTTCGAGGTCCTGTCGGCGCCGACGATCTCGACGACGGAATGGTTGCAGCGCTCAAAGAGTACGAAATCGTTCTGTATCCGGCCGTCGGGGCTGAATGAGGGGCAATTTATATCCTCTGAGTCGCTGCGCACGCTGTCGTGTGTCGGCGGCATGGTCCAAGGAGGCAGTCCGCAGAAGGGGTGATGAATCAGACCTAGGAGTCTGAGCTAACTTCCAGCGGGGATTTTAGGCGATTTTCAGGTCATGTCATGGGAAATGCAGGATGCTAGAGAATGATGGTGTGAAAGGTGAGTTGGAGGAAGGACGCTGACGAGGGGGGGCGGCGCTGTTTATAAAGCTTGAGGGGGTGATTCCCCCCTGCGCAGCCAATCAGGATCGACAATTCCCACGAGGCAGGCATTATCAAGCTTCCGGCTTCTACCCCAACTTTCCATTCAGTTGTTCACCGTTAAGTTGTTTCTGTCCACGGATCAGTGTCTCTCACGGCAGACATATGAATGCGGGAAGAACTCCTGCTTCTTGGCATTCATCGCATGGCCTATATGCAATTTTCAGTTCCACCCACCTGCTTTGCTTCACCATTCTTTGTAAGGAGTGTGATTGGACGATTATTCCACGATAATCACGCATTTTCTCTCTCTTTAATTGGTTGCTTATCATCGGAACCCTATAATTTTATGAGACCCCCTTAACCCATCAAGATCCTCTCGCAAGCCAACTTACATGCATACGATTGATATAATCGCCATATCCTAATTTCAATCCCTCTTCATGTTCCTGCCGGGAATACTCAATCCCCCGGGCTACTCTTGTCGATCGATGCTTCGGCGCAAATATTTTCCGTCCTTACTCCCCCAAAGATAAGGAGCTTTCCTTCCTCCTGAACACCCATCTCCACGATAGAACAACAAAGAGCGACAAGGACCATCGTCCCTAGTCCGATAGCCCCAGCACTCATCGAGCGTATGACGCCATTTCCATTTCCACGCTTCCCCAGGGGGTGAACCGCACAACCGAAATATCACGTGATACCAAGCCCGCCCTCCAACCTTCCAAGGTTGCCCGTTGAGAGGCTGAGCGGTGCAGGTTGAACCCTCATGGCTGCCTAACAGTTAAATGTACTTGGAGATTTTTATATCTAGAGGTTACTAAGAAGGGCTTTGTTTCCCCCCTCCTTCCTTTTCCAGGTTTCTTTTCTACTTTAATAAGTAGTAGGATGAATCATGCACTTCCGTGTATTGATGGCGAGTGGCAGGGTTGATACCCAATACTTTAACTCTACAGTATTTCTTATTGACTTTCAGTCCTTTTATAATTTGTTACTTTGTTCCGTCTCTAGAATGCCCCATGGCCTTGCCTATCCGTATGGACAGCCTTCATTTCTATACTGGATGTGTTCCAACCCATCGAAGCACATTGCCTATTGACTCGGAAGTTCTAACTAACCAATCTCATCCCTTGCCTTCGCATTCGGCCGCCTCATTATATGTAACGGAAGGTGGATGATAAAACAGACGTTTTGTCCTAACATGTCATTGAATACACACTCTAGAAGTCCATATCCAACTCCGACTTCTTACGAAAACACCTAAGGCTTTTTTTGAGTATGTCGCTTACCAGATAACCGGCCAGACAGTTTGGATTTATAAAATCAAAACTTGCCCGGGGAGTAAAGGAAAGCATAGTACGTGCCCCTACCGGGAGGATGAGTTGTGTGTGGGGAGGTAAACATCATGCAGAAACTAGGTAGAAAGAGAAACTTGAAGTTTGATATTCAGAACAGGACAGATCAATGAGATGTATCCCAGTTTTGGGGAGGAGTGTGGGGGGGTGTTCTGGCTTCCACGATCCGGGAGCAACGAAGCCAGATTGAAGGAAGTTCAACCCCATCCATAAAAGATAACATTTAAACTCTCACCTACTACGTGATTCAATCCCCTTAACCCCCCCTAGGTCCCTTACCACTACCATAAACAGCCAGAAGTCTATTTACTACTTGTCCAAACGACCCGAGATTTGATCTCTAGGAACTCGAACTCGGGCACACACTTTATTGCACAGGATGCATGACAATTAGAATGAAAGAGGGGGAAATCCATTGAGGAACATTACTTTTCAGACATTAATCTCCAGCGCTCAGATGCGCACAACATAGTTAACAAATACCAGGAGAGGTGTAGTCACTGAAAGTAGAGTGCATGATGATGACGATGATATTAAGGCACTTTTCCCTCACTTGGCCATTCGAGCTATTCCACCAATGGCTGACTGGAATTAGGGAGCTTGGAATGATATATGTTGTGGCCGTTCAAACCTCTTCCCGTTGCTGGAATGCCGCTATTTTTTGTTCCTTGGTTGGATTAAAGAACGGAACCCGCTCCATTCTCCCGGTCTCGTTCATAGGAAGCCCGGGTTGGAAAAAGAGCAGTGAGAAGAAAGATAAATGGGTGCTGATAATGCACGGGGAATTAATTGGAGGTTTTTTTTGTGTTGAAAAGGAAGAATAGAGAGATAGAAATGGCATGCCATAAAAAAACAACAAACAGAAATACATAATTGAGATGAAGTTAAAGCCCAGAAAGTTTTAAACCGATCAGGAAAGAGAGAAAAAAAAAGGCAAAAGTCTATCAGGATTATTAGGGTGAAAAGAAAGCGAAAGAAAAAATGTCCCTTTAAAGCGGAATTCCGGTATTACGAGGATAATCGATGCTCAGGCGTTCAAACAGAATTATTTCGGGATACGAGAATCGACATGGCTTCGAGAGAAATTATGCGAAAGAAATTATTGTGTGGAGAGGAGGGTGTAGACGGGGGCGGGGAGCTTTTCTCTTCCCTTGAGGAAATCCAGTTCCATCATGAAGATGAATTCGAGAAGGGTGCCTCCGAGTTTCTGGACGAGAGCTCCGGCTGCGCTTGCGGATCCGCCTGTGAAGAAAGAATTTACAGGTTAGTTATGGTGTAATGGGATGTTGGTTGGGGATAGATAGATAGCGGGGTATGATAACGCGCAGAAAAAGCAAAAAAAGAAGACACGTAAAAACGCAGAAGCGGGGGACCAGGAGAAACAAAAGAAAAATTAAGAATAAAATAGAAATAGCACATACCAGTTGCAATGATGTCGTCCACCACAATCACCTTCTGTCCCGGCTTGATAGAATCGGCCTGCATCTGGAAGAAATCCTGGCCGTACTCCTTCTCGTAGGCCACCGTCTCGCAAGGACCAGGGAGCTTGCCCTGCTTCCGCACAGGCACAAACGAAGCACCCAGTCTCAGGGCGAGCGAAGGGCCGAACAGAAAGCCTCTGGCCTCCAGGCCCACGATCACATCCGGTTTCTGGTCCTCGCCGTATTTCTCGAGCAGGTGGAGTTCCAGACTCCTCAGGAGGGCGTCGTGGAGAGAGGCATCAGCGAAGATGGGGAGGATGTCCTCGAACAAGATGCCGGGCGAGGGGAAGTCTGGGAACTGGCGGAGGGCGCCGCGCAGTCTTATCTTAAGACTGGCGAGTTCGGCGGCGGCGGAGGGATTGGCGGGGGGGTGTCGGGGGATTTGGGTGGAGGTGGCATCGGGCTTGTCTGATGGCGGATGCTCAGAGGTAGAGTAACTCATGCTTGAGGACGGGGGAGGGGAGCGTGGGGGAAAGAAGAGAAGAAAAGAAGAAGAAGAAGAAGAAAGGGAGAAGAAGTGAGAGGCAGCAAGGGATGCGTCGGGGTGTAATAGATTAGAAACAAACGCTACAGCGTATTTAATATTTAATATCGTCCGATGGCAGAAAATATGTAAAAAAGAATATAAAACTCTCATCTATTGGCGGCGGAGAAATAAAAAAGCCAGGCTAGCATAAAATTTAATTCCTCCACGCAAACTTTGGTACGCCGATACCAGATGGAACGGGAAGCGGAAAGTCTATAGAAATGACAGGATACAGGAATACTTATCAATTTATTATTCTTCTTGCATCTGGACACGGAACCCAGCAGTCAGAACGGCTGGCTTGCAAGCCCCTGTTGTGCCGCAGATATTTTCTTTTTGGAGGGGTAATTTGTTGTTTCTTGATATCTTCTTATCACCGCCCTACACGGCGCTTATTTAGTTAACTTACACTTTTAGATACAGGATTTCCAGCAGCTGCCTCTGACAAGATACCATCCGGCATGCTCTAGGCTGGCAAATCCTCGGCGATGTGGAATTCACCATCCGTCCGTGCAATTTGCAATGGTATCAAAGTCGGTGAGGAAAGCAAATCTCGAACACACGCAAGGCCAGACAAGGATTCTGCGCTCTGATCCACCGCAATACCGCTCTTCCGTGCATTAGCCCTGCATCCCAAGCGTGAGGGATGTGGTGAGGATTCTGATGAATCAGTCTTCTCACGGCCTATGAGATGTCCATGTCTACTATCCAGCAAACATCATCCCACCCAGTCCCGCCGTGAGATCCTTGCTGAACGAGACCGACAAAGCAACCCAAACCCCAAGGATGCGTCTCATTTCACGCAGTCCAAAGCCGCCATGTGTATCGTTCATGTCCCCGATGGTGATGGGGATCCCAGTCCCCGGTCCACTTTGTTTGTGAGTCACCAAGCTGAGGATGGCCCTTTGTTGCGCGTTTTATCTTGATTCCTGTTGGATATAAATGGGCCTTTTATCCGATGTTCCGGCCACTGATTTGCTAGTTGCACAAGAGACACGTTTCAACTTCTTGTATTAAATATAGTAACGGTTTCCTCAAGGGGCAATCTGTTCTAGATCATTATATATACCTCTATCTCGATGGGGAAAGCTTGAACCTTGTGTTTGTTCTGACGGGATGTATTTGTATCAGCCAGCCCTAGTTACATAACTCCACGGTTCCAAAACAGCCCACGAAGAAATTCCAAGCCTTGCATACACTGCTCGGTTATTCAACCGTTTGGCACTTGAGATAGATACAGGAACTAACAATGACAACAATGAATCAAACAAACGGTTTGGGTTTCTGCACCGCACCCGCGGAATCTGATGGGGAAATAATAAGGTATGTATGCAGCTGGCCCGTAACTTATTTAACTAACCGTGTGTCAAATATGCCTTCACCCGCAGCAACAATCAAACAATCGAACCATTTATTTGTCCCTCCCGTTCCGCGCGGAAATGGAAGAAATTTCTAACTGATGACTTGTCAAACCGCGTGGATTGGATGCCTCCCCCCCCTAATAACGCTTTTTCTTTTTCTTTTCACATTTGCTTTGTACGTGTGGTTTTTTTTTTTTTCTAATATCCACCTGCAGTGCTGAAATTCGAAATTGCAAATATCTTTTCCATGACGGGTACTAGTCAACGCAGACAGGAGGGGTACCTATGAAGCGCGCCGCGGGCCGGAGCGTTAATTATGTGTTAACGTTTCCTCTCTGTTTCCCCCCCATCCCTAGCTGAAACAAACTCCTTTGTTACGTATGGTGTTATTGTAGCACAGTGTACCTGGCTGGTACTTATATATGTATGTTGTGTATTGCATATATGTAACATGCAAACCAGCGGAACACGTTGCAACGGCTGCGGAGATAATTAGCATTATTGTATCACATCAGATTTGCGGGGAAATGAGTAACTTAAGAAATGAAATTACGGTCAAAAAGAAAGAAATCATCAAATTGCCTTGGGGCGGGGAAGGGATGCTCTATTCAAACTTAATTATTTTGTTCTTTCTGTGTTCTAGAAGGTAATTTTTTTTTTTTTTAAAAAAGGGAGTGGATGCCATGCCAAGTAGCCTCACTAATAATTGACTTGTGTTTTCTCTCAATTCTAGAGCTATGGAGATGGATAGATATGCTTAAGTGGCTGAGTAGTTAATAATGATGTCTTGCATCCCATCTTTCTCTCATTGAATCTGGGATTCTTTCAAAGAAAGGAGGCTTACCTGGGCAACTACTTACTACATATCAATCAAGCTTATCACTGCCATTCCCTCCAAAATACCCCATCTCCCCCCCCCCCCACCTCCCAGTTTTTCTCACCCTCATATTTAAGTATAAAACTGGGAATATATGGCTCCCGTAGTAATATTTCCCGACAACTAGCGGACCGCAATGTGCCGGATTTGTGTTGTGTGCTTAGTCGTATTAGCCACAAGAAAGCTAACTAAGCATCCGTAAATTCAGCTGGGGATCATTTGCCGGCATGGTCTTCGTTATTCATGTCATTCATATCATAAACTATGTAGTCGAGGGAGACATACATCTACATAACCATCTACCCCATCTATCAATTAAGTCTAAGCCAAAAAATCCATCAGGGTATAGTATCCCCCCCCCCCCCCCAACCCTCCCCCCCCCAAAACACCCCCCCCAACAACACCCCCCCCCCCCCCCCCCCCCCCACACC
>JANTQI010000086.1:0-49721 GCA_032988985.1 Emmonsiellopsis sp. PD_5 | reverse complement strand
CTTCCCCAACCATCAATTAAGTCCAAACCCAAAAAACCCACAGGGTATAGTACCCCCCCCCCCCCACCCTTCACACTTCAAGAACCCCTCCCAGAAAAACCCACCTAATTCTCCCGCACCCCAATAACCCCCTCCCCCGCCCCCGGCCCGGCAGGAATAAACCTCCTAACCACCCCCTCAACCCAATCCCCCGGCAACCCCAACTCCTCCGCCTCCTCAATCCCTCTGTTCATCCTCCCAATATATTCCTGCTTCGGCAGCCCTTCCGTAACTCTATACTCATCCACATAAACCAGCGCATTCACCAGCCCTTCTTCCTCCTCCTCCCTTTCTTCATCATCATGCAACCACTTCACCACCCTCGCAGGCACATACCACTTATTATACGCACCATCACCCTGCTCATACGGCCGGTTCCGTCTCCCCACCGGCCCATCCGGCGACGACGTCGGCGGCGCGGACCTATCGATGCCTTCATATCTATCCAGCACCGCCTCGTCGGCGGGGGTCATGTTGTATAGCACGCCGTAGACGACGTCCTGCTCCTGCTCCCGCCCCCGCTCTTCTGCGGAGTTATTCCCCGTCTCATGATTATTATCCGACTCTTGCAATATCCCAGCGCCAACGCCGCTACTGGCAATTATCCTCTTTGGAGCCAGCACGTTCGCATAGCCGCGTTCACAGATGATCCATTTCCAGCCGTCGAGACGGGCGATGGCGAGGGGTTTGGAGGAGATTGATGGGTCGAAGGGGCAGCGTTGGCGCATTTGGGAGTGTGAGAGGTTGGAGCCGTAGGCGAAGTAGAGGTGTTTAGCGCGGTGGGAGGAGGAAGTGGAGGTTGTGGTTGTGATTGCGGGTGTTGGTAGTGGCGCCGCGGCTGCGCCGGTGGGTTCGGCGATGTCTTCCAGCATTGTTTTTTTTTTTTTCTAGTATAATTATTATTTTTTTTCGAGGTGGATTTTTTCGTCTATACGTATGTATGTTTAAATGTTCGAGTGGTCTGTAAATCACTGGCAAATGAAGGTTGAGATGTGAACACTGAACAGGTTTTGCATCGGGGTGATGGATGATCTCCGGATCCCCCTCCCGCTGCTGACAAATGGATGTAGCTTAAATAGAGTTCAGCCAATGAAAGGCGTGTACGTAAGCGCCGAGAAAGCGCGCGCCTAGAGTTAGCCGACAGATAGCCGAATGGGGGACAGACGACAGGGCATATCAACGTATGTACAATGACAAATACAAGAAATAGGCTTCCATAATTGAAATCCTAGCAATAATCATGCCATTTAGCTCAGTGTCGATAAATATTGGTTTCCACACCATTACCCCTAGATAGGGGTACTATTTAGGTGCTGACTACGGTAAAAAGTTTACAACAAACGTTTATTTTTCAAAATCCGCAATGTGTTTTTCTAAAATATCCCGCAAAAAATGCCGATAAACAACGCCCATTTTCATACCCTGAAGATTGGTAGAATCTAGACTATTATATGCCGGGTCTCGTGGAATATCAGGGCTGTCTCCCCCTTTTCCACATGTTAGCTGAAAGCAGGGAATAGGGAGGGTGAGAATCTTATTTGATTCACTAACTATATATAAACAGACTTCGCTTGCTAGGTGTAGAGTCATAAAGCAAGGAATGTAATACTCTATTCCGGTTTTAATTTGCAGGGTCTGGGGCTCTGGCCCCTGGGCCCCGTCTGAAAAGGAATATAATGCAGGGTCTCATAACAGTGACATTGCTGTTAAGGGTAGCCAGAATTAGTTCGGCTGGAAGAACAATGCTGTTAAAACAGCCCTGTAACAAAAGACATATCACGTGGAGAAGAAGTTCTTGCGAGTTTGAACTTCACGTAGACAACTTGGCCCCGAGGTCTGTTCACGTTGTCTCAGCCCAAGGCTCGGGGGGTGGATTTAACATTGCGAGCAAGTAGAGAGGAAACACAACCTCTACCGGCGCAATATCCAAAAATATTGAAGTTCCGGTAGGAATTATATGTTGAATTTCCCCAAATGAAATCTGTTGAAAAGGAGACGGCTCATATTTCCAATATCATAGATAGATAGGGGGTACTACATTAGTAGCTAAAGAAGAAGTCTCCGGGTGATTTTTAATAGAACCTCTTACTTGAAAAAAAGTATTTATTATTAACAAGCCACATGCGCTTGCTTCGCTCGCTTCCCGACTTGCGCCGCGACCTCCCCCCCCCCCTCTCTACTATCCCTCCAACCTCCCAATCTCCATCACGACAGGTAGGAGGAAAACTCTCATCTGTGCACATGAAGCCAAGATTTATTAAATTTATATAACTAAAGAGAACTGCCGATAAGGCTAGAAAATTAGAATTTATTGACAGTGAAACCCCACTTCTATTTTCGGCCGCGGCTCCACAAGCCTTTCCACTCACTCTAAATTATATCTTTCATTTTGATTGGTGGACATTCTCGCGGGGCCCGGCATGGATGATGGGCATCGGCTTCCCCGGGGCGGCGGGGCCCCCTGCTCTAGGGCTAGAGATTTGGAAAAAAAAGTTGCCTCGGTATGTTCAGCTCCTTTGGACGGGGTTTAATGAATACAAAACTTGAAGGTAACGATCTTCTCCGGAAGTTTGTGATACTTACGGTAACTTTGTAGGCGAAAACTGGAACTATTTTAACTGGCTGAAAAATGATGATCCCTTTTGTATTTTAGATGCGCCGTGCAATATGTCGACCGCCTTATGTCACTCCTAACCCAGCCTAAAAAAGAGAAGAAGAGAGAAGAAAAGAAAGGAAACAATACAAAAAAATAAAAAAGCCGCAGCCAAGGATAACTCCGAAATTCACCGAAAACGAATGACAGGTTCCCAATTGCTATTCTAGCGCTTCGTAATACATAACTACCAACGGCCCCAGGTTACGCCTCTTCCCTCCACCATGACCGCCCAGGGCCAGGTTCAGGATCTCGATCTTCCCATTCAGGCCCGGTTTGGTGTTCTCGCCGCTCAATAGGTGCTCTCATTGGCTGCCATGTGGAAACGCCATCTTCATCGATATTACCCAGGCCATCACGCTCACCACGGCCTCGGGTGGTCGTGCTCGCACTCCGGCTCGGGACTGTGATGTCGTTGTCATGAAAACTAAAGAAAGAGCCTGAGGCGTTTCGTGAATGTGCGGATCGGGGTGAGTAGGGGTCCCGAAAGGTTGGGGAACGGGTGTGCGAAACGTAATCGTCTTCGGATTTCCTTATTGGTGCATCAGCGGACATGGCCACGCCGATAAACTCTGTAGTCCCGATAGTCATAGGGGATTGTATCGATCGCGGTGAGCGGATGGATTGCTGTGATTCAGTTGTGGTGACATTCACATAGGTTTTCGTTGTCCGGCCGTTTTCCGATTTAGATATCGATTTGTAAGCTCCAGTATCACTCAAATAGCGACTTCTACTCGAAACAGGCACCGAATTTAACGAGAGCTCTGGCGGAGGGCGGGAGTGTGGGCGGTTCATGCTGCCGAATACATTTGGCATATACCGTGAAATCAACGGCCGTAGGGCAGGTGCGGACGCGCAAATAATGCCCACATCTAGTTCGACGATGCCCATGATCCATAATGGATATGCATCCCATTGTTCGTCATAACTCTTGCCCATTGCCGAGACGAGATATTTAGTCTTTACGCTGGCTGCAAGAACGACGGCAGCGCCTAGACAAAATATACCAATGACAGCTAGTCGTTGCCGCATTGGGAGCTTAAGTTGCCAGGCAATGGGCATTGGAACCAGCATTGTGAGGAAATCAAGGATGGTATTCATAACCGACGCGGGGAATGTCATTTCGAACCGGTCAATGCAGTGATATTCATATGCCGGTTTGTATAGAGGCGGTGTATAGTCCCAAGCCGCGCGGATCGGTCTGCGAGCACAGTAGTCAATAAGGATATCCTACTATTGCCGTAGATAAAACGGAAAATAGGATAGATGTCATCTCACCTGCACAGGAATGGTATGCTAAAGCTGTATGCGAGACATGTGATGAGAACCAGGACTTCCAGAACAACAACGACCCATCTATAATGTTTATGGGAGACGGGTGTGATCAACCTCCTATAGAATGATAGCAAGGACAGTTTCGTAGTTGCTGACGCGGCTGCAAATAAAACATAGCAAACTGTAGCAAGCTTCATGCCCGGTGTGAACTTGTGGGCCTCGAGGTCCCATATGTGTCTATCCCACCCGTAGCTGAGATTTGCAATCAGTACGGACACAGCCATTCCCGTGCTGGGTACCTATTCATTTGGTCAACTACATCGCTCATCACTATGTCATGTGTTTTGTGACACCTACCATTGCGATAAGAATCCAAATATCATCCAACCCGAAGCTAAACGTTAACTTCAATCTTGTGTAACATCTGCAGGCGACCATCGCAATGGCAAGTACGTGGAATACCAAAACAGTTATGATCAAGCCGGGGCCGCGCGTTTCCGGATTTTCGTAGTTCGGGGCGGGCCATGTTTCCCTGATTTCGGGGGGAACATAATACATGGCGGGCAATCGACAAGAAGACTCAGCGAGGACCAGGACTGGCAAGCAATGAACTACTCAGCAGCTTGATCAAGCACCCGTATCAGTCTTCAAATGTCATGTCTCTTCGAATCCGGCCCCACGCCAGGCAAATGGAACGGTGTATGAACTGGTAGACTCGAGGATAGGAGGGATAATGTTTCCAAGCTTTCTTTTTTTTTTTTTGGAACAGGGAGTCATTGGGGTTAATAAGACCAGTCGTGCTCAGGCACTAAGCCAGGTTTCGCCCCTCGTTCGCTATCGCGGAAGCATTTCACGGATACGGGAAATCCATAACACTAACCCCGCATTTTCGCGATTGAATTGTGTCTTCTGATGAATCGACAAAAGGCCCACAGAATAATACATTTTTGTTCAGGACCCAATTGTGACCACAGCCATCCATTTGCCATTCACATGCAGGGCAAATACCGAGGGCAAGGTTTTTAAAGCGGGAGACGCCCAGGCACCTCCATCCATTCAGCTGACTAGCCCATCAGGGGATAGCAGCTCCACCGTCCGTCGTTCTTGGGATTCGGGATGATGACAGGGGATAGCGAGCATGGGGAAATGGCCCCGGAGGGGGTGTACTGTCACGGCTTTGCTGGTTGCCGGGGAAGGGGGAATCCCCCTGCGCTGTAACATGATATGGTTCCTTTTATGGGAAAGTAATAATAGGAATCCCCAGAAAGGGACCGAGACTGATATCCATAGCGATTATTGACAGTAACTAGCTGCAAACAAGTCTGTATCAGATTTCCTTGTCGCTTTCTCGGTTTTCCTGCTCTTCGCGCCAAGATTTTCAGAGGCGTTGTCAGTCGCATCCAGTCAACGTCCCAAGGAACGCTTCAGAAGGGGGAGAAACAACTTCGCGAGCGGGCCAAACTAATAACTTACCGCAAGTGGCTAGATTCCATAGATATTTCACCAACGAGATCGATCTGTCAGGCAGAATGGTTTCATTTAGCTGCGTGCCCAGACGCCAAAACTCGGTCCCCTCCGAGGTCTCCATAGTTGGGGTACGCTTGGCACGGCAATTGCTTGCAACTTCCCCAAATCCTCGGCTGAAACCCATCAAGTTCAACAGACAAACAGACCAATCGTGGCTGCGTAGAAGGCTGGTCTAGATTCTGACGGGTAGATGTTGAACGAGATAGTAATCTTAATGTTAAAGAACGAGGATATTGGCCCTACGAATGTAGTAAAAGACTGAAAGGAAATATCTTATTAGTACCGGATTGTGGGAGACGAGGACTCGAGGAGGCAAAAGGGAGTGCCATAGAATGCGGGGAAGATCGTATGTGGATAACGCCCAGGGATGGAAGCGGTTCGCTGCGCAAGCGAAGTGCCGTGATAGCCCTTGCTAGCGGTGAGATCATTTCCACGCGACAGATGAGGGATCCGAATTCTTCCCTGTTCATAATATGTTGTCTACAGCGAAGAGTTGTAGGCAAAGTGGTGATCAGAGATATACCGAGGATTGAATGAAAGTATTGACGGGTCCATGATGCTGACTGAGAACATATGCCGGCCACCACGCCGGAAGTGCCTTCCAGGGCTGTATTTTTCATAAGTAGGGTGTCCCTCGTCGATTCTGAGGGAAAGCCTCAGAAAGAAACTGTACTCAAATTGTTTCAATTCTTACCCCTCAGTGACCACGTTCATTCTTGGCTTCCCCGCATTGACTTTACAGAAACAAGACCGATGAGAATGTGACAAACTGCGTCGCGATCCATTAGCTTGGACGCAGACAGGATGTTGATGGTGTTGTGAAATACCTGCCAACTATGCCGTGCGGAACTGGAATACCAAAAGGAAAGAAGATGAGGATGAAGAAGAAGAGACTCAACAAAGGAAAGAAAGCGAACCAAGCACTCCGTCTATGCGATCTGGATGCCTCGAGCAGAACCGAAACCGGTCCTGGGGATGCTTCCACAATCGCCATTGCTTGCGCAAATATCAATTTGAGTGACGATCGGTTCCCCGGCCTTCAAAAATTTCGGCCCGTCGTTTCGACCACAATGCTCCAGCCATCCCCTTGCGATGACGCTGTTTGACGACCCATGACAAGTTCCGTGTCGAATTCAGTATCTTCAGTTGCCCATCCTTCACCCATTGCAGTAGCGTGGCCTCGCTTAAACGAAAGCGTTCCAAATGGCTTTTCTCCTTCTCCAGCCCTCAATTTCCTTCGATTCATTTCCCATGCTACAGAACCCAACAAGCCAAGGAGAGGCAACGCCGGCACGGGCGAAAAATCCACAGACGAAGAAACTACCATCCACGGGCACGCTGTCTTCGAAGGTAGTCCACGCAGGCCATACTTATCGCGTTTCATCCCACGGGTTGATGACGGACATCGTTGGGAAATATCTTGAGCGATGGCAACATTTTGTTTTATGGTTGAAACTGGTTAAAGTAGCCGGTTTGACAATATCAGGAAGGGAAGCTTTTGAAGTCAACATCCCAGGTGGTTGAACCCCCACTTTGGTTTCGTTTCATTCTCGATCGTGATAGCGTCGCTAGTATCAGGCGCATCCTTGGCGGGTCGTTGGAGCGATGAATATCGCCTGGGCTGGTGCTAAACGGACGCGGATGTGAAACGAAGGTTTGGTGGTGCGGCAAGCATGTTGAATCCGCCACCCATCTGAAGGATTCCTGATGTGAAGAAGGTATCTACCAGCATCCAGCGATCTCGAATGGCTATCTCAAGTACCACCATTGTTCTCCAAGTGGTGTAACATCGAGATCTCAATTCTCCGAGGGGTGGAGAAAACCGCGGGGAAGGATCGCAGTCGGATTTCGGAACATCGTTGATCCGCCTAGCCCTAACTACATGACTTCCCAACCTCCAAACATATAAAGCAACAACTCTCCTTACAACGATTGTGATCTGTAACGATAAGCTGCTGGCTGGCTTGTATATTTAGAAGACGATCTAATCTGAAGATTTCCTAATCACAATGTCACGGCATGGTCCCTACCACATCAAAGTCTCAACCGACAAACGAGACCCCCACCCAGCGACTGACAGATAGCTCCAGTCTCGAGCTACCCATGCAACCGTTACACTCCAGCAATGCTTCGCAAGATTGACGGTCTCCGCCCATGACAGATGCGGGAACCGATGGGGTCATATCAGGGACATTTATTACCCGCACCTCCCAACCAACACGGGTGATCCTGGAAATTTTTACATCCCACCGAACACCTACCCCAGTATATCAATAATAATAGCCAACCATCAGCAATGAGGTTCGGCTACTTCGCAAATGCCGGTATTCTGCTGGCTTCGGCAGCCCATGTCTCGGCCCGACAGGTCAAGACAGGGCTCCAGGTCCTTCGGGAAAGCAACTATTCCCAGCTCTCCGGCCGCAAGGTGATCGTCCTGAGTAATCCCACCGGCGTCACCCCCGAGATGGATCTTGGGGTCGATGTGATGTTTGACTCTGGCGCCGTTGATCTTGTTGGTGTCATGGGCCCAGAACATGGTTTTCGGGGAGCTGCGCCGGCCGGTGGTTCAGCCGATACATTCGTTGACCCGCGGACTGGGCTGACTGTCTATGTTTGTTCAATCATTTCTTCAAAGGTTCAAGTTAGGATATGTAGTTATCAGAGCCTATGCTGATGAGGGTCAACAATATAGGATGCTTATGTCGCCAGCGTGGATACACTGATGGGTTATATCAAGGAATCAGGCGCTGATACCGTCGTGTTTGATATTCAGGACGTTGGTTCCCGGTTTTATACCTGTAAGCTCACATCTAACTTAACCGTAGTAATCTTGCTATACTAATCTAGTCGCCAGACGTATGGGCCATGTACGACACCATGATTGCCGCTGCCCTCACCAATACTACCTTTGTCGTCCTCGACCGCCCCAATCCCATCACCGGTCTGAATGCCTGGGGCCCAGTACTCAATACAACCCACTCCTCATATGTTGGGCGCCAAGCCATTGCCCAAGCCCACGGTATGACCGCTGGCGAACTGGCCAAGATGTTTGTTGGAGAAGGATGGATCAAGGAGGCCGCAAACGGCACTGATCTAGCATCCCTTTCCGTGATTAAGATGAAGGGCTGGGAACGGTGGATGGCATGGAAGGACACCGGACTGCCTTGGATCATGCCAAGTCCAAGTACGCAAAGTTCCTACCGCTGCTATACTATATCGAGAGAATTAGTTGTTGCTAACCCATAACCATCGGTGATGCAATAGATATGCCAAATCCCGACACCGCCATGATGTACCCTGGCACCTGTTTATTCGAGGGAACCAGTCTCTCAGAAGGACGAGGCACGACCCGCCCATTCGAGGTAATAAAACCAAAAAAAAACACCTTCCCCTTACATCTTGGTCACACAATTATCTAACACCCCCACCCACCCAGCTCCTCGGCGCCCCCTTCACCAACGACACCTGGTCCGCCACCATGCGCAGCCTAAAAATCCCACACACCACCTACCGCCCCGCCTGCTTCAGCCCGACCACCTCCAAGCACGTCGGGCAGACCTTCTGCGGCCTACAAGCGTACGCCTCCCCCTCCAGCCGTCGCGACTGGGCGCACTTCGACCCGGTCTACATGGGCGTCTCGTTAGTCTGGGCGGCGAAAACTCTGTACACATTACCCGTGGATGATGGGAACCAGACGGCGAGTTTCCATTGGGGGAAGAGTATTGATCTTCTTGGTGGGGGGCCGTTGTTGAGGGAGTCGATTGATGCGGGGTTGGAGCCGGCGGAGATTCGGGAGCGGTGGATGCCGGCTTTGGAGAGGTTTAGGGAGGTTAGGAGGGGGTATTTTTTGTATTAGGGGGGTTTGGTTGTTGGGTGTATGTGTATACTGTATACTATAACCGGCTCATTGTATGTAAGGCTTAAATGGGGTTCAATCAATGGATTACGATATTTGTATATCCTAGAGATCAAAAATAGAGAACGGGTATATATTTAGATGATGTTATGTATGTACATTTTCTATCTAGCCATGCTTATCATCGCTATGCTATGGGTATATCAACTTATCCTACTACTACTACCTATACATCAATGCAATGCGTCAGTCTATCCAATAAAGGTAACAATAAACCCACCACCCCAAATGCAACACGCTTCTGTATATACAAACGACACCAAGAAAAAGAAAGTATGGAATAGACAATAGACAATAGAACAAAGCCCCGACAGATTTCCTTCCTATGCATAAATGGCATATCACATATCCCATAAACCCAACAACATAAAACAACCCCTCCCTTCCCTTCCAACAATCCCCCACACGAACACACACCTGTATATGCATACACCTATACAACAATCAAATTCCCAATCAACGTCCCCTGGGACCTAACCTCATACCTCCTCCTCAACCCCACCCCGACCGCATGCCGAAAATACTCATAGGTCTCATCGCCACCACCAACCAAAACGACCGGCAGCGGATTCGGCCGCGGAAACCCGCCCGCCACCGTCTGCATCTCATCCAGCAGGGGGCGGATCAGGGCTGGTTCCTCCTCGTCAGCAAGGATCGATGGTGGCGATGGAGCATCGCCCGGCTGCGGATACGAGACCATAATGACGAGTTTGAGAGAGATGCGCGAGGGGCGGAAGGAAGGGATGTTTTTGAGTTTCTGTGAGAAGCTACAGCCGCCTCGCTTGATGATGAGGATGTGGTGGTTTCTGGGGACCGAGGGGGGCAGGCGGTGGTCGCATAGTTCATCGGTGAGGTAGATTGTGGACCAGGTGAGTTGTGTTTGGGGGGGTTTTTTGCCCTTTTGTTTCGATGAGGAAGAGGAAGAGTAGGAAGAGGAAAGGACAGCTTCGTCGACGTCTGGGAGGGTGGTGGAGCCCTTGCCTGTGGAGCTGATTGCGGGGATGGAGATGCGGATAGCGGATTGTTGGGCTGATGAGGGATTGGTGGATGACGGGGCGGATTCGTCGTGGAGAAGGGAGGTGATTTGGTTCATCAATGAGGCGAAGGCGAGTTTCATATTTGAGGCGTCAAAGGGGAGGGGAAATTCATCTTGGTCATTGAGGATGGCTTGGCGGTTTAGCGCAGAGACAATGGTTGCTGATGCATTTTCGCTGTTGGCGATGTCTGGTTTGATGTCGATGACAAGATCGAGCAATGACGGATCTTGCAATCTGGTGAAGTTGGGATCTTCTGGATTCAGGACATCTGTCGCCTCTTTCGAAATGTACACTTTTTCATCCTTGCCGAGTGGGACGTTGTTGATGACTTGGATGCGGAATGCTTCGGAGCTTCCTGATGATTTTTCCACGAATAACGGAATATCCTGTATCATCCCTAGCCGGAGCCCACTGACGGACTTCACTAGAATTCCGTCTTCAATCCGCTCCAGGGTTCCAGATCCAAGAATCGAGCTAGGGAGTGGTGGGAAAGTAAGGTCAAGCGAGGGTCTGACAGCCATCGGCGCACTTGTCGCATCGGGTGGAATTGCCTCCAGCGGGAGGGTCCAGGGAAAGTATGTATAGTTAGAGGGCGAAATCAAATCCGCAATCGACACACTCGGATGATCAACGGCATATTCAACAATCGCAGAATCGACCTCTTGTCGAGGCGGCATAAGATGCAATCGAGCCAAACTTGCGGCGTGGAAAACATCAGGCCTTGAAGCAGTCGAGGAAGCACCGAATGGCAAGGGCGGAGCAGGCACAGAGCAGGTCTCTCTGCTGGATTCAACTTGAATGCTTGGTTTGTACGCTGGCTGTTGTGATTTCGTTGCTGTTTTCGGTATAAGAAGGGGGTGGCCTTCAGTGCTAAAAACGAACGGCGCATCAAGGTGGTTCAGAGGATGCGAAGGGTCAAAAAGGAGAAAGAGATATTTCGTAGTTTCCCCGAGGAAGAAGCTTTCCATCCTGTCACTCAACTGCCCGTCCCGAACATCTTGAAGTCCAGCCCAGCCGCATTTAGTCCAGCATCTCCTTTTGATATCTCTCAAAGTCATTTCTCCAACATGAAGATACCATGGATCCTGGGTCGCCCTGTACAAATAATATGTAGACTCGATAAATTCAGGGCGTCCACCCCACCACCCAAGCCCATTTTCGATGTTGCCAGTCGCAACATTCCAGCGCTCAGGGAATGCGGAAAATCGAGTCCAAACAGCAGCATGAAGTAAGTGTGCTTCAATCGCCTCGTCCACATTCCCCGACAAGGTCAGAAGGCCTGGGAAATACGCGCTTAGACTGTCTATCCAAAAAGCGCGGGTGGCTCCAGTTACGATGTCCCCCTGAATATAATGGGGGTGTTGATAGCCGGATCCGCGATATAAATGGTGTCTGATAGATGCCTGAGATTCCTGCCACGCGGTAAGGAAAGCATCTGCCGAGTGTTCTTCTTCGCTAAGGGGGAGATAGTAATCATCCAGTTTATGAAAAGGACTGGACGTATTGAACCCCGGACGATCTCCTTCAGACAGCAAAATGTGGGATTTCAAGGCGTATTCGAAAAAGCTGTCAATTCCAGCGCCAATCTGTTTCGAATTCCGTCAGTATCGGGAAGCAAAATATTCGGGTGGCAGAAGATACGCAAAGCCGGAAACAAAAGTAGGATGTCCAACGAGAATATGCAAATGTTAAGACCATAGCTAGATGCAAAAAAAACGTCAAAACTTACCCCAGTATAAGAACTAACCCACTTCCCCGACTCCGCATCGATCCCCGCCCCAATCAACCCAATATCACTTCTCCTGGACCACACCGCCCAAAAGGCCCTTTTGGCAAGCTCCTCAAACCGCCCATCACCAGTAAGTCTACTAAGAACGGTAAACTCCAGCACCAAACTTCCAGCGCCCGCGCTGCAAGTTTCCGTGACCTCTGGATTCTTGTTCTTTGTAGTCGACTGCCTATCCGCATCCTTATCCGCACCCGCACCTGAACCTGCATTGAACGGGGAATTGGCGTAAAACGGCACCCCATATTTGAGATTAACGCGAGGATACGGGAGGCCGGTAGCAGTGTAGAAGGCGGGAAGGATTCTAGTACCCAGATCCATTGCGAGGCGGAGCAGCTGCCCATCATACACGAATCCATTTTCCCATCGGATGCCTAATTGTTGTTGTCGTCCTACAGGGCCGTCGTGCTGGTATTGGCTTTTATCCCACAATTTAGCGAACGAAGCTTCGTTTTCAGAAGGGCTGTAGCCGCGAATGGGCAGGTCGCCAACGGCGAATAGATGGGCGCTGAGCAGCCCGCCTAATCCGCGTATAACAGTCTCAAAAACCTGCACCTTGCTATCCGACTCGAACCCCTTACCCCTCGACCCCGTACCCGCCGGCCCATCCGATCCATCTCCGTACAACTCCACCAAATCCCTCACTCCGTCTTGAAAATACCGCCACGCCTTGCGAGCGCCAATACCCGCGGGGTCCGAGTCCGACTCTGGTTCTGAGCCGGATGGAGGCGAGGAGGACAGGATGGCCAGCGTCGACAAACTATCCACAAGCGTAAGGGAGTAATTCCCCAGCACATCGTTCAAATCGACGTGGGCGGGATTCTCGCGGTCGCGGGTCAAGGGGCGGCAGGAGATGGGCCTCAATTCGTCCTCGGGGAAGGCATGTTTCATGTAGTTCTCGAAGCCATGGTAGAACATGTGTTCTGTTTCTTTCCTACAATGCAGCGGACAAGATATCATAAATTAGCTTCTATACAGTGTACCGTCATGAGAGTGGAAGAGCAAAAACGAAGCCATTTGCGCATAGAACAAAACCACAACCCTATCCCAAGAAACAAAAGTCCATAGACACATACCTCAACTCCCTAATCTGCCTCCCACTCATCGCAGCCACAGGCGGAACCCATAACGAGACCGCCAGCGCAACAACAAGCATCCACAGCATCCATGGCCGCGGTGCTGCTGCATGTACCACGACAACGCGAAAGCCGGACATCTGGGAACAAGGCCGGCATCTCGAGTGCATCACCGCCGGTCAGACGAATATAAATAGGGGATGGCGGGGTTTTTCATGGAGAGGCCGTTTTATCAGGTGGAAAAGGCTGGTCGGGTTTGCGCTCCGCGGGGGGTGTATGCTGGTAGGGAGGGAATAGCGAGGGGTGGATGCGAGATAGTCAAATCCGCAGCATTGTTTAGTAGCTTGGGTCCGTTGGACCTCTACGAGGATATAGCCCAGGTCTGGGGTGGGATATTGGGGGGCGGAGGGAGAATTGTTTCGGGGTGGAAGGGCGTGGGCGAGACCAGATATCACGACGTGGTGCCAAGGCCGGGGGAACTACCTAGGTATCGTCGGAGGTTGGCTTGGGAGTAAATATTTCCAAAATGTTTTAATTAATACCGTGATTGTCTCACCTTTTGTCTGTTGGCCTTTATTCGGATATGGAGTATTTGCTAATGTCTTTGACCAGTGTAATTTGGCTAAATATTCAAGACATCCAGCACAAGGTTATCAAAAATATATTTTGTACGCCAACACCGCGCCCCTATTCACACAACCCTGGGCTGCCTCAACCCCGCCGTCGGGTTACAAAAAAAAGTCCCAGCAAAATTATCATTACCTAGAAGAAAGGGAATGAAACAAAGCAGAAAATATACAAAAACAAAAAAGTCGCTATGTAATCAACCCATCATCCCTGGATGACCGACATGAACCATAGTACTTTTAATTTTCTGAAAACCCCTATCTATTCACACCCATCACCGCTTCCTCCCCATCCTCTCCGAAGGATGCAAAACCGCCTCCTCAGGCGCAAACCCCCTCGGCTGTGCCGCCATCGACGCAGCCTGCGGGTGCCGCTGTATATCAACCACATACCGCACCCCATCATCAGACATGTAGCTGGGTGGGCGGTTCGTTTCTCGTTGACCGTCATTATCGGAACGGTGCATCATCCCTTGGTTATGTCGATGACGATGATTCTCCTCGCGGCGCTGCCAGTAGACGAGGTTGGGGTTTATTTTCTAAATGATGGGTTTGGATTGGTTAGGTTAGGGTTGTTTGTTGTGTCTCCTGATGATTTGACTGCCTGTGCGGGAAATGTTGGATCTAGATAGTATTTATTAGGGACTCACCACACTATTCCTCCAAAGCCCGTATGCTGGTGGAGGCGGCGCAAGTCCAACGCCACCAGCACCACCGCCACCACCACCATCAGCTCCCGCATTCTCATTCGCATTCGCCTGCTGACCCCTCTCCAAATCAACATCAATGGCCCTCACCTCCTCATCCCTTGCTAAAATGACAGGAATCGGCCGGTCAGGATGCGCATAGCCAAACGTGCCGATTCTGCCGGTGACAGAGGGGGGCGAGTATTCTGGTGCCGGCCGCCAGGCGAGCATGAAGAGGCGGATGAAGGAGTGGCAGAAGTAGATTGTCAGTAGTATGAGGGCGAGGATCACTACGACGTGGAATTCACGGCCGTCGACGGCGGAGGAGAGGGAGAGGGCGAGGTCTTGGTGGATTGTTAGTTGGTCCGTTTTTGTGATGTTTGGTTGGAAGGGGGTAAGGTATTTTTTTTCTGGTATAGCGTAGGAAATGGGAATATGATAAGAGAAACAAGCATACATGTCGAGAATAATATAGCAAGTAGAACCCCCGACAGCGCAGTATCGACTAATTTCTTCCTCGCAGCTTTAGACTTTATCCCGGGCCCATAACAGAACCTCCTCGACTTCGACTTCCCATCTCCATTTCTCCTCAACGGCTTCATCCATGCCCTAAAATGACCACCCCTCCTGCCGTCCGGCGCAGATAATGACCGATGAAGCTCTGGATGATTGCCACGCCGCCGTTCTCGTCGACAACCCCGGGCCTGTCGATTTTCACCCATCTCAATACTCGACGGCGGGTAGGGTTGGACAGCCCTATAGGGCGCCGCATGCGGGTCTATGAACGAGCCAGTGGACGAAAGAGATCTCCTCCCAGACGTATGTGAAATGTCGCGCCGTAGTCTCGAATGTTCAACCCGTTCACCAGCGAAAAGCCGCAGGCCAATTCGGGGTGGCGATGGTTTTGCATAGGGAGAATTGGATTCACTGCGTGAGCTGCCTATACTGGAGGTCCCGGTAAATGTAAAAAAAGACGCAGCGCGAGTGCGAAAGGCATCGAACCGGCCGCCTGTTGTTGTTGTTCTTCCACGCGTTTCCTGACGGTTTGATAAATGGGTGGAAGGTTCCATGTTCGCGCGTTCCCTTTTTCTAGATTATTCCTTGTTTGTAAAGGGGGGAAATCATAGAAGGAAACTTCCGGATTCTTTTTGTGCCAGAAAAAATCCGGGGGTTGGAAAATCTGATATAGGTAGTGCCAGGTGTATGTATAAACCCGCGAAGCACAAAACTAAAATATACCGCTCGTCCTCCCCACGGCACCCCCTTCCTGTCACACGCACGGAAGCGGGATAACTCGACCTCGTATTCCCTCCGACCTTCCACAATGAAATTATTGTTGACAGGCTTTGAGATGCATAAACAAAAGCAAGATCGCGATCCACGCGACTTTAACGACCGTTTTCCCACCACCCTCTCCACGACAAGGTAGCACGGTTCTTGGGGCGTCTGGTGTCAGAAAAACGAATGGCAGCCAATTGGTGAATAATTGATCTGAAAAGACGTGCCGCCTAGACTTGGCTCTACTCCTGCATGGTGACAGCTAGCTAGGGATGTTCGTTCAGGTCCAACCAGACAGCGGAGTTCTGGACCCCGATTTCGTCTTTGGATTGGGTGTTCGAGTGGCCGGTAAATCCGTAGCGGAGGTGGCCCAGAGATAAGGGAATAAGTTGACAAATCGAGGAGAACGGGTTGCAGGAGGCAGACGATAGGTAGCAAGAGAGAAGAGATCGAAAGGCTCCCACCAAAACCGCAATAAAAACGAGCGAAAAGAAAAAAGAGGTTATGAAAAAAAAAGAACGCGACTGTCGCAGACCTCACTGTACCAACCAGCAGCAGAGAATGCGACTGGATAGTAACTCTACCCAGCTAACGTGGCTACCGGGCACGTCCAACAAAAAGCGCGTAAACAAAAGATATCAACGCAAAGGAACAAGTGAATGGCATACGAGGAGAAAGGGACTGGAAAGTAAAAGAACAGAGCTTCATCGATTGATCAAATCATCGACAATCTCTCTGGCGGTCTGTACGTGTCTGGGCCTATGAGGGCGCCAGATACCCAGACAGGCCAGACGACTTCAAACGGATAACAGTCGGGGTTGTAAACCATGCAGAAGTCGTACGTAGGGATCATTACATTGGCACGTAACTGATCGTACTTGGGAAAGGGGTCTGAAAAAGCCCATCCTGTTAGCTTCAAGTTGTTGGTTAGTTGGTTAGTTGGTTTCGGCAGCGTGACAGATAAGTTATCCTCCCTGCTTGGAGATCGAACAACATTCTGTCATGTACGGGACGGCTCATCCGCGCATTCATTTCTGCCAATGTGACGGGTTGCAGCCAGACATTCTGATGCACGCGAGGGGGATGATTGATGTGCACGTAACTTTAGCGGCGTTTCGAAACTCCCACTTTGAGGCGCGCTTGTTGGTTGATATGGTTTGACATCCCTCCCCGTGCTGCTTCAGGACGGTTTCAGCCTGGTCGCGGCCAACTGGATTGTTGTGAGGGAGACAAAGGTGATTATTTATTCAAAGTCGAGCATTGTCTGGCTGGGTTTGGAGATTACGGGTAGTATTTATGGATGAGATGAGGACAAGAAAGTGATAATAACCCGCGAAAAGAAACTCTCACATAATCCAGCCCATCCAGCCCATCCAGCAACCATCAACCACTCCACGCCTAGAAAACCCCAAACCAACACCCGAACCCCAGCCAAGAAATAATCGACACGCGTTAATTTATCCCAATCCCCCCTCAAATCCTTGGAGGGGGAGGGGGTAAGGAGGAGGGGTAAGGAGGTTTGTGTCGTGTGTCCTTCATTATTTTTATTTATTTATTTTTTGGATTTCGTTCTCGAGTGAGAGCAAAAAATATATATGGTGCAAGATACCCATGATGATGGTTTGAGAGGGTAGCTATGAGTGTTTCCCCTTCTGTCCTCGCTGTGGAGAATGTTTACGCGTAAGAAGAAGAAGAAGAAGAAGAAGAAGGAGGAGGAGACAAAGGAGTTATGTGATCTGTCGTCACTGTGCGGGAAAAAGGGAAAGCAGGCAGTACTAATGTGTGTAGTATGGATTGGGAATCTTTCTTAATTATTTATGCATTAATAAAATCAATTACTTCCCAAGCTCTCCAAGCATAAGATTTCGGTCTGACGAGCCGGAAACAACTACAAAAACACCACAATTAGCAAAAGAAAAAGAAGAACCGGCATATTAGCATCAAGGTACAAGGGAAAACCAATAAACTTACTTATAGGTTCCTCCCCCGGCGCAAACCGCACATCATTAACCGTCCCCTTATGGCCAGGAAGCTTATACAGCAGCTTGCCAGACTTGACATCCCACACCACAACACTCCTATCCCCGCTCCCAGCCGCAATCCTCTCACCCGTCGGATTCCAGCTGGCCCGGATAAGATTCTTCTCCAACCCCACAGGCGCACCATCATACGTCTTGATCTGTCGATCCGCCGGCGCAAAGGGACGGATATCCCACGTGCGCACCGTCGAATCATGAGAATTAGACAGCAGCGTCTGCGCATCCGGCGAGATGGCCAGGGAACTAATCGTATCCGTATGGCCCAGCATCGAATAAGTGACCGCACGCTTCCGTATATCCCACACGCGGATATCGTTATCAATCCCACCGCTATAAATCTCATTCCCGGCCTCGGCCAACGCGACGGCCGTAACCGGCATCTCGGACTCGAGGAAGTCGACGGCGTTCTTCTGGCGCGGGTCCCAGATGCCGATGCAGCCGTCGTCGCTGCCGCTGATGAGCAGTTCGGCGCCCCGCCGGCTGATGTCTAGACAGTTGATGATTTCCTCGTGGCCCGGGTGTCGGCGGATGCGTTGGCCGGATTCTAGGTCCCAGCTGGCGAGGGTCATGTCTGCGGAGGCGGAGAAGAGGATTCGCGAGTCGCGCGACCAGTGTAGGTCTAGGATGGCGCCTTTGTGGCCTGTTAGGTGGCCGTAGTTTTCGCATTGGCCGTATGTCCGCCATAGCACTAGTTGGTTGGTGGTTAGCTGCTTGTAAGAAGTAGGAATGATGGTGTAGAAACGTACTTATCGACCGGTCCATTGATCCAGATGCAATATACTGACCCGTCGGGTCAAATCTCGTAGCAAATACCTCTCCCGAATGCCCTATAAATATCACCACAATCAGCACAACCCATCCATCTCCCGATCTTAACCACAGGGAGGCAACCCCCCACCCCTCCCCCAAACACCTCTCAACACGAAAACGCACCTGTGAGTTCCATAATCGGAGCATCAAGCCCACTCGTACGGGGAATCTACCACCCCATATCAGCTTCAAACCCAAATAATCTTTTATATAAAATCCAGCCCAGACAAGGAAGAAGTGCCCTTACAGCTTGTATAAGCGCGCCATTCTGCGCCGAGTTATTAACAACCGCAACCGCATTCGAGTTTCGCAGGTTGGAGTCTGACCGCTGCCGCTTGACCAGCTGCGTGGTCCCAAAGGACTCCTGCGCGGGTCGCTTTTCGGCGGACATCATCTTCTCATACAACGGGTGTCCGTCCGGTTTGGTGAAGTGTGGTGTGATGGGTGTAAGAAGATTCGTGATCGGAAAGGTGTCGGATGGGTTGAGAGGAAGTAGAAGGGCTGGTATACGAGGATATTAATTGATGCAATAGGGAGTTGGGGGGGTATCACGGTGTTGTTGAGGTCGAGATTTGTTCTTGGTTGTTTTCCCTTCGCCTGGGCCGTCCAAAAAGATTGCCTAATTAAACGCGAAAACTCCACCCAACCAAACGAGGCCGTAAGCGCGCTAAAAGCCACCTTGCCGCGGGGAAGGACATGACGCGCGCCAAAGGTTGGACTCCACTTGTTACTCCCATCCTACCTACAGCCGACCTTCGGGGGAATCCTACTTAACAGACCTGCGCGCGACGAAATATGTGACGTGGGATACTCAGTATTTATATTTATACCAGACGATAACCCCGGGGCAAACGGCTGTTCAATCCCGCTCGAGTAATTTGGAGGCTGCTACCTAGGAGGTGGGTTGGTTGGGCCACGGAGCTTCAATATCTAGGCCAGCTTTTGGAGGAATACGAAACATGGCGTCAACCAAGACGTCGAGGATAGGTGAAGAGTATGTATATGGTCGCCGGTGTATCAGAAGATGAGCAATGGCTAACTTGTTGCTGTTCTAGGATATGGAAGTAAGCCACCTCCCACCCGAACCGCAAACCTCCCTATCTATCTATCGTTCCATCTCTTCCACCATTCCCCTCCAGCTATAATTTCCAACGACCCTCTGCCTCTAGAAATCAAATATACAAACCTCCCAACCAAACCTAGATGAACCTGAACTAATGTCCGCACAGGACGAAGGTCGACAAAGTCAACGCGGAGCTCGTAACGCTAACGTACGGCACTATTGTGGCGCAACTATGCAACGACTACGACAGCGACTACATTGAAGTGAACAAGCAGCTGGACAAGATGGGGTACAACATCGGGATGCGGCTGATTGAGGACTTCCTGGCCAAGTCGAACACGGGCCGGTGTGCCAATTTTAGGGAGACGGCAGATATGATTTCAAAGGTGCGGCACATATATACCTGCTCGACCTTTTTATTATCATGAGTTCTGTTGTTATTTGCTATTGGAATCATTTCATATTGATGGAAACCCTTGCAGGTTGGATTCAAGATATTCCTAAACATCACACCGACGATCACGAACTGGACAAGTGATAACAAGCAGTTCTCATTGATATTTGAGGAGAATCCACTGGCCGACTTTGTGGAGCTGCCGGATGATGGACGGGCGCAGGACGAGCTGTGGTTCTCAAATATCCTGTGCGGAGTGCTACGGGGGGCGCTGGAGATGGTAAGTCCGATTATCCTCCAAGGTGTCTGAAAAATGCGAAATTACAGACAGAATGTACTAATATATGATGAACTACTGCAGGTCCAAATGCAGGTGGAGGCGCATTTTGTAAGCGATGTGCTGCGTGGGAACGACACGACGGAAATGCGGGTGTCGCTGGTGCGGTATCTCGAGGACGAGCTGCCGCCGGATGATGAGTAATGACAATGAAAACTGCAAAGTAATATTCCGAACTTTTGAATGCCACTGTGTTTTTATCGTCCCGTTTGCTTTCTTTTCTTTAAACGAAATTAGTGTATATAGATCATTGTTGTTTGTCATGGGTGCGAAGAAGCCATGGTGGGACAAACGAACACGCCTGCTCCTCCTTTCAAGTTGTGGTGGACGCCCCCTCTCTTCTTCGCAGGTATTTCTTTGTTCCGTGCCTCCAGCTATAGTTAGCTATACCACTGCGCGGGGGAAATTAAATACCTACCTATACCTATACCTACATGCCAGTACTCGTACCTACTACACATACATCATCTCAACCCACCCCCGCACCGTGGAGGACGGCCAGTCGGCTGTGACACCGCTAGGCCCAATCGAGGCGCGGCGAGCACAATAGGGCGGTCACGTGCGGCAGAATAGACGACAATACCGCGGGCGGGCCAATCAGCGGGCGCGCATCCCGGCAGCGATCTCTTAGCTAAGCGACACCGCCTTCTGTCCGCTCTCCGCATCCATTGGGATTGATTTCTCCTCCGTCATCCACGAGTCTTTGACAAGCCTGGAAAAGAGAGAAGACACACTGCGCGGTATATATTACTGTTGTCTTGGTGAATTTGAGGCGTGTTTGAGCCACGGTGTTGAACGTGTTGTCACTAGGTATCGCTGTCAGTTGGGCACCTCCGGCTTCGCTTCCAACCTCCACCACGCTATCTCCAACCACGACTGGAGCGGACTACATTGGGACCACGAGCGCTGCTTGGATCTGGTTTGCGGTGTGCTGCGCATTACCACGACTGCTATTGCTTCTGTTGTCTCCTCTTCTTTACTCTCCTCTCCTCTCCTCTCTACTGCCCTGCTACTGCCTGCCGCTCTTCGTGGTGTCCGGTGCAGAGTTGGTGACTAAGCCGCAATCTCGTGATACGTGCGTGCTGGGAAGTGCTGAGGGCGCGGGCACAGCTGGGACCGGGCCGGCCGCTCGAAATAGATTATCCGCTCCCGCCGCGCCAGCCAGCGCCAGACAGACAGACAGCCCGGAGAGCCTGCCCTGACCTCTAACCTCACCTCCAACCTCCTCTCCTCTCCACGCCCACCACGCCAACCACCACCACGCCCACCACGCCATCCCGCTGCATCGCCGCCCCCATTGCTCGTCTGGCCGCCACTGCCCGCTTCCCTCGGATGTGACCCTCTCCCCCCGCTGAGCTGACCTCTCCCCAAGGGGCTCGCTGCTGTCCGTCCGTGTCTGCGTTGCGCCCTCTTGGCTCTCCACGCCCGCCTGGGACTGACTACCCGTCTCCCCTCTGCCTTCGCTCTCTCTACCCGCCGTCCGTCATACGCCGTGTCTACACCCCCCCCTTTCTGTCGCCGCCACCTGCTTTTGCCCCTTCTTCGCCTTTCGGTCGCCATCTCCCAGGTACACTCCCTCTGCCCACCGTTTGACCCAGGTTTGCTCGTGCCTTCAAATGATCTTCAACTAACCTAGCGCTTTGCCTGGCCCTGAAGTCCTTTTTCCCTTCCGCTCTGCTCCTCTCCTGCTCCCGCAGGAACCGGACGGCATCTACATCCGCCATTCAATACCCAGACGGTCGCCCGTCATATCGTTGGTCCTTGTTGTTTCGCGCTGGACTGACCTCACCTTGATGCTCCTGTTGTAACGGAACGTTATCTATCGCGTTGTCGTCGCATCTAGCCTCATTCCTTGGACCTATAGAAATAGATTCCAACCTATATCGCGACTCCTGCCGTCCCCTCGCTTCGACTTCCCCCCGAAACCCACCTCCACCCTCAATCTGGTGCCGGATCCTTCATTGCGCCTATCGCCTTTCCACGTACTGGTTGCTCTTGGATCCTTCACTTTTTGCGATCGACCTTATCCTACTTTCCGCCCTTCTGGGGGTCTTTATCTCAGATCTTGACCTGTGCGTTGGTAGCAGCCCTTCCTCCGACACCTAAAACGGTGTGACTGGCTCGTTGCCGCCCGCTGGACGAGAGTGCCAAGTGGCTGGCCTAACTCGCTCCAATAATGAATCAGATGAATGTCGGTGGAATGAACCCCGGGGCGGGAGGTCCCGTTGGTGGCATTCCCATGATGAACAACGGCTCCTCCGCTCCTCGTAGCGACCCTAATCCAATCAACCCGTTTGACATGCCCACGCAACTCAACACCTATATCTACGACTACTTTATTAAACGAGGCCATTATGATCTTGCTCGGGCTCTGGTCCAGGATGAGTCGTTCAAACTCACCCTTCACAAGCAGTCTCCATCCCACCACGGCGAAATGAATGGTGTTGATGGTGATGCGATGGCCACGGATTCCAAGGAAGATGTCAAGACAAGGATACCAGACGACCTGCCACGACCAAACTTTGCACTGGAGCAACAACCCACCTCCTTCCTCCTCGAATGGTACGTCATTTTCTGGGACGTCTTCACGGCCACGCGGAAAAGGTCCAGAAACCCAGACGCGACGCAATATGTGCAACATACGCAGGTATATCTCTCCTCCTTTTTCTCCACCTTTCCCTCCGGGGAATCTTCTGCTAACCCGTCCATCATAGGCAATTGCTCGCTACCGGGATCAACAAAACAACATGCGTCAACCTCAGATGATGCCCGGCCATTTCATGCGCGCTGGCAGGGGCGGTATGCTTCCTGCGAATATCCAAAAGAATATTATGCAGAATAGTCAAAACCTGTACGTCTGTTTCCGTTGCAACAATGCCCTGTCTCGGTCCACTTTGGATGAGACTGACATAAACCGTGTGTAGGTCACCTCAACAAATAGCACAACTCCAAAGGAGCCAGCAGCAGCAATTGGCCCACCACCAAATGCAACGAGAACCGTCGGAGATGGAGATGAATGGTCATCGACCACAGTCTCCATCATCGGTGGAGAACGCCCCCTCACCGTCGAAACGTCCTCGCCTAGATGGCTCCCAAGCAAATGGGCTCCAGATGGCGCCGAATGGGCGTGGCCAAGGTCAAGGCATGCAGGGTCGGCCTAACCAGCAGGCCCATACCAGTGCCTTGCTCATGCAGCACGGCATCAACCCGAACGCCTTGAGTGCGTCGCAGTACCACGCATTTCAGGCACAGAATCCTTCTGTGCAAGCAAAATCTCTGCAGGTATATAATCAAAACATGGCTATGCAAAATCAGCGCTCAGGAATGAATAATCAGGCTATGCAAAATGGTTTAATGAACCCCGGCGTTATGCCAAACCAAGGCGACATCATGCCCCAAATGCACGACGGCTCGCTCATGCCGACGCAAGACTACTTCGCCGGCAACGGTCAGATGCAGCAAATGCGCCCGGGAATGCAGACACCTGGTACTGGCCCTGGAAACCATGCTCTCCAGGATTATCAAATGCAGTTGATGCTCTTGGAGCAGCAGAATAAACGACGTTTGCTGATGGCTCGTCAAGAGCAAGACAGCATCTCACGAGGCGATGGCCCCCCCGGCGGTATGCCTGGACAACCTACCCTCCCCCCGGGAACGTCTCCCCAGGGCAGTCGGACGGGTGCGTCGCCTAATCCCAATGATCAGATGAAGAGGGGCACACCCAAAATGAATCAACCTGGTCTGCCAGGTTCTCCTAGCGTTGGTGATGCTATGGCCCAGGGCCGTAGCTCTCCTGCGTCTATGAATTTCGGCGGCGGCCAGATGCCCCAGGAAATGGCTGGAGGAGCTGCATTTTTCATGAAGAACATGCAGGAGGGCGTCGTTCCTAACGGCATGAGGCCTCCAAGCTCGAACCCTGCCTTCAGTGGTGCCCAGATGGCACAGCCTATGGACGCCATGTCACGACCCCAGGGCGCTGGCGGCAATCGGATGCCAAGCGGCAGCTGGCCAGGACAAGGACCCCAAGGCCAGCCTATGATGCCACAACCTGTCGGCCAGCCGCAACCAGCCGGAACCCCACAGGAGCGCAACGCGATGCCTCCCCCTCAGGCACCTCCCGGTGGTGTTGCCGGCACTCAGCGGACACAACCGTCTTCGCCTCAGCCTGGAGCAGCGCCTCCGACTCCGCAGCAGTCAACCAAGCCCGCTCCCAAGGGGAAGAAGGAACCAAAGGAGAACCAAAGAAAGGTGAGAAATCTCCGAAATAAGATGCAGTCAAGTTTCACTGAACCTAACTTATCCCAGCGTCCTCCAAAGAAATCGGCTGCGGCGAACGCGGCCAATACCGCCGCCACCCCATCGTCTGAAGCCGAGCCGCCCCCAACTCCCACCCCTCCCACCCCTATTACTCCTGTCCATCCCAATTCTTTCAACAAAGCCGGTGGCAACGCGACGACAAACGCTCCACAACCTACCTCTGCTCCCGCACCGCAAAATCTTGTTCAGCCGCAACAAGATGCCCAGCCTTTCAGCGATCTAAATGTTCAGGATGTAAGTTTCATTCCTCTACTGTCTCTGGTAGGAATGACGCTAACCCACGAGATCAGGGCCCACCCCAGCATGAAATGTCTGCCCAGTTTGACCTTAACTTTGCCGCTCTGGAAGGTCCCGATATTTTGGAGAATTTCGACTTTGACACCTTCCTCAACACCGACGAGGGCGGATTTTCTTTTGATCCGAACCAACCATATGGTGATGCTGTCGAGGCAGGTGCAGGAGACATCATGTAAACTTCTTACTTCTTACTTCTTGGTTGTTTTTTGTTTTGTTTTGGTGTTCCATGTTGGTATTTATTGTTGACTATTACCCTGGTTTCCCTTTTCCGTTCGTTCAACGTTGGCTTTTTTCTTTTCCTTTCATTTTTTCTTAATAAAAAAGACGAGTGGGAAATATTCAGTAAAGTGATTATTATGGGTTGACTGATTTTTTGTGATGTTGAAATGTGGAAAAGAATTACCCTGCATTTTTTCCTGTGTTTCATTCATACCCCCGGTTTTTTTTTTTTTACATCTTTTCCACCATACCCTCCTCCTCCCTCCCTCTCTCTATCACGTTATTCAGCTAGCTAATATTCTTCTCGACCTCTATACTCTGCTTCTCCTTTCCTATATTTGTTCTCCGCTTCTTTCTTCTCTGACTTGAGTGTTGCTTGACGCCTTTTTCTTTCTTTTTTTGAATACTCCCTACTTACTTACTTCCAACCAAACCCCCCCTTTTTTTTCTCTAAATCTTGTCTTCATTTCTTTTCTTCTTCTTCTTCTTCTTCTTCTTCTTCTTCTTGTCTTTTTGCCTTCATTTTGTTTCATACCTTATTTAAATAATATCCAACTTTTTTTTTTCTCATCTCATGTCTCTATATTAACTCCTCCCATACCCCCCTCTCTTCTCTATTTGCCATAACTGGGTTATCTATCATCTATCCATCATACCATCTTTCCATCGTCCGAGCTTAAAAACCATCTCATCTTGAATATCTCTCCTCCTCTGCCCTCTTCTTCTAGCCATATATGTCTGCCAGATACCCCCCTCACTCATCCCTTTCGCCCTCCCTCTCTCCCTTAACCCACCCACCACTCTTAACGCCCTACGCCATCTCAAATCCATACTCCTCTCATCACCACCACACAATAAATACCTATTTATACCCAACTGAACACACACACACACACACACACACATCTATTTCCATCCTCATAAATCTACCTCCCTCAAACCAGACAGACATACCCATCCCTCCATCTCAAACAAATCTCATGAAAACCTACCTACCTACCATGATTAACCTCACATTTACCCCCCACCTTATATTACATGTTGGTTCGTTAGTTTTTCTACTTTTGTTTAAACTTCTTCTTTCTTTCCCCTTTTTTGCTTTTAAAATGATATCAGTATTACTAGTTATTACGAATTTTATTTTAATTTATTTGAAATCAACTGGATGGGGTTTTAATAATTCAGCCCATTTATTTATTCATGAGATAAAAAAAAAGGGATACGGGGAGGGGAGCGATCATTCTTTTCGTCTTAAAACCCCAACAATTAAGAATATATCTTAGGGTGATGAGTTTCATCGAAAAAGTGCTTCTTAACCTAGTAACGCCATTACCTTCATCTAACCCCCCCATCCTGGCCCGTTTTGTGCAATTCCCGAGACCCAACCCGCTCCATCCCGCTTCCTCCCTCTTTATATGCCATTAGATAGGCCCTACCTATCTGACCTAGTTCATAGGTCCCCAGGGATCGCTCGACTTGTTTTAATATAAGGTAGTAGAGCCAGCAGAGAAAGCAACCAAGCAAGAAAGAAAACACATAACGCCCGTACTGGTGCTCCCCTGCAGCCCGACAAATAGACGACTAACGGAAGCAAAACCATATCTATCTCATTTTTACTCGATGTTATCGTCGTAGTCACCCGCCGACTCCTCCGTCTTTATCGGTATCAACCTCTCTGCCTCAAACGGAGCAGAACTCGGCAACCTTGACAGCTCATGAGGAGATCGCTGCGCCGCATAGCCACTCGCAGAAGGCGCAGCGGGCGGTCTCGATGATCCAGTATCAATTTTCACATTAGATATCGTGGACGCGCTGTACGACACAGCAACCTCCGCAGCCCTACCCTCCCAAACCTGTATGTTCCTTGCTTTCTTAACATTTTCTTCCTCCCACTCTTCATCGTCAGCCACCATCTTTACCAGGTAACTTGCAACCTCCTCCGCACATGCTTCCTGTGCAACTGATCTCAAGCCGTGTTCATACGTCGTGTATCCGATGGGACCAACTCTGGCAAGAAACGGATCGTTAGGGAAAAGTGCAACAATGCTATACACTGGCAGGTACGGATCACTCCGAGTTGGCTCCACTCGATATTCCGGAGGCTCCATAGAGAGAAGGGAACAGATCTCTGAGCAGATGGAAAAGATTGCCAAATCACCCCAGACGAGCCGGTGGCAATTGGATTGTAGGATACAAGTCAGCAAATATACCCAGGAGAAAGATTAAAATCAGCAAAAAGGTGGAGGAAAAACATTACTTTCGACGCGTTCACCTTGTGACGCACATTGCATTGTCTTTGATATCAGAGCTCGTGCTGTTATTTTGGATGCTGCTGGTCCGGACGAAGGGGCTTCAGGGATAGGAACCCATCTACCACGAGCAGGGATAGGAACTAGATTGGCATTCTGTTTGCTATTGTTTTTCGCTTTGCCTCTCCGCGTAGGCTTTTTTTGTTGAAATGGGGCCGCTTTATTAGCCTTTGCCTTGCCTGAAACCGCTCGCGGCTGCTGCGCAAATGGATCACCCGCTAGATTCTTCCGCGTCGCTGCAGCACGTTTGCCGCAAGTGGAAGACGTAGCAGTCTGGGGAAGTTTTTTTGAGTTGTCCTTGGTCTACACCAAAGTTAGCAACAAGGGCCGATACACTAGACATAGTTTCGATATTTTCCAGAATTGGTACTTTTCTTCGGCTGAGTACTCCTTGTGCTTACCTTCTTGGTAGGTTTACCAGCAGTTTTAGCAATAGCAAACCCCCCAGCAAAACCGACTCCTTGGAACAAAGACATGACATCCTCCCCACTAATCAATAGTGTATACAGCGCAGAATGAGCAGACGCATTAGCAGCATCCGTCTCCGACCTGTAGAACTTGGCAGCTCCAAAATACGACGTCCCACAGACCTCCACTTCGCACCGCACACCACCATCCTCATGCACATACTTTGTGTAGGCTGGGTGGCCGAGTTTATTATGATCGCAGTGAGCTATAAATATAAGCAGATAGGTTAGTTTAGAGGGTCACAAACTTGCAAGCAATCCACAAATCCCAAACACTCAGTATATAGGAAAAACAAGCCCTACCCTGTAGTAAAGCTGTCCATATCCACGAACCCATCTGCACATCTGGGCCCGGGAGATCAGGCAAAGCCCAACCTGAGAACCCCCCTCTCAACATATCCAGAGCTTTGCGGCATGTTTCAGCCTTGGCTATGAATTTATCTTCGTGGTCCCCGTCCTTGAAAATAGTTGCATCCAAGTAGGTGAGAAACGCGGTCCAGTTCCCTTCTGGGCTCCTATCATAACTAAAAGTTGGAGAGAGGCCAGCCATAAGTCCAAGGACGCCAAAGTAGAAGATAGCCACGTTGTGCCCCAGAGAGTCAGCGTCCAAAGTCCCATATTTTTCGTTGGACGACTGAGCCACGGCCTCTGCAGGAGCCGCAGACATCACGTCATCCGGTGGACGCTTCATAGCTCTAGGACCAGTTGGGACAGCAGCAGGCACTGGGTTGCTACTAGTCGCCGTTTGTTGTATTGTGCATGGTGGCATCGAGTTCGCAACAGGGAACGCACCCCCGTGGTCCGCAAAGGAGGAGGTATTTCCTGAAAAGGGGCACGCCTGTTGCGCATTAGAACCATAAGGGCCAGAGGCTGGCTGGGGGAGCTTCGGACTCTGTGTGGTATGTGGCAATTGTGGTGGATGAAGATCATCACTCAGTTTGGTGCTCCCCAATGAACCAGAGCCGCAGGATGGCAGGAAATTCAAAGTGAGAGTTGGTGTCCATGTTGAATTTGTGATCGCTGTGGACGGCATCTCACTATGAGTGTTGACGTTGATGGGGACAAAAGGCTGATAAACAGTGGTAGGTGGGTAGACACGTCGAGGAGAGAGAGGTCTGTCCAGGGACTCGAGAAGCTGGTCTAACATCGAACGCGTTTCTGGGGCTGCATCTGATGATTTTTCATTTTGGTGTCTCGGGATGTTGTTGTCATCTGCCCGGCCATCGGACGCGTTGTTTACGCGAAGCGCGTGGGAAGCCATCATATTGACGGTAGCTAGGGTGCTGGGGTTCCGTGGCAGAAAGAGAGAGTGACCACCAGCGTTGTTGGGCAGATCAAGGTGTAGTATGAGATGGGCGTTCACTGGTGAATCTCAGGCGATTCATTTGATGGTTGCTTGGATGGAATATGCCCGTTCAGACACCAGATGAGAAGAACAAACAGGAACAGAGGAGAAGACTCGGTTGTCTCTCATGTAAACAGAGAGCCTGGGAAACTGCCGCCAGCCCAATATCAAAACATCAGCGAGCAGAGCAAGCGCTGTCCGCGCAGGCGGATGGATCCTCCCCAGCCATGTTGAGAACTTTAAAGGAACGCCGCAGCGGACGGAAGCTTCCACCCTGTTTGTCTCAGAAATAGAGAGAAACAACCCTCGAAATCAGCAGTGGTCAGCCTTGTGAGTTGTGAAAGGACAGAAAGAAAACTTGAAGAGAAAGGAAGAGAAGATAGGGGAAGACCACGGGCACGTGACCCTGACAGGAGGTGGAAATAAACATCATCCAGATATCTCTTTATGGTGCGGCTATAGCAGAACTGGAAATCAGCAGATAGGAGATACAAACCGTATATTATAGCTTGGTAAGTTACATAGGCTCTGACGGACAATTGCACCTCAATCGCTGTCCACCCCCCTATACCCCCTCGACCCAGACACTTAGAATGAGCCGAGGAAATGAAACAAAGAGAACGCAAACTAACAGCCCAGAATATCAAACATTAATGTGACGGTGCTCAAATGATGCTTCTGTTTAAATATATTTCCGGTGTCAGTTGGCATGGCAAAGTGTAGCTGCATGAATAACCAATACAATTTCACCCAGTCATCAAATGCTCCTTCGATTCCCAGCAACCGAGAACGTCCAGGAATAGGCATGTCCTATAGTACCCGTTTCTGGCACTGTCTTTTATTCCGTGTGTTCAATTGCTTGCTTCGTCTGCTTCTCTTTCACCTCCACCACTTCGTCAACGCGGGCAGCGGCGTTCTCGTCTTTCTCACCGGTACGGGACACCTTCTTTGTTGGAGAGGGGGCCGGCGTTGCCTTGTCTTCGAAAATCTTCAACTCTGGCTGGGCTGGTGCGCTAGACCTTCTCCGTTTAGACTCGGCCGATGCCGAAAGGCTTCCCCTAGATAGGATACTCGCCCTCGCACTTCTCTTGGTGGAGCCACGAAGCGGCGAGTCTGCTTCGCTCCCACCACCGCCTTCCTTTTTCCCCTTCACTTGAGGACTGGGGCTGAGTAGCCTGGTAGGAAGTGCTGCATTCTCGCTCCCAAAAGCTTCATCTCCACTGTCAGAGCGGGCACTGGATCCTGAAACGACACGGATCCCTGGCTGGGATATTTCCTTCAAAACACCACGACTCGAATGTCTGGAATGAGACGCCGCTCTGGCCTCGGCAGCTGCAGACGGCTTGGATGCCATGGGAGGGACGGAACATGGTGTGTTTGTTGGAGCACAGGTGCCACTTGCAGGTTTCTTCGGACTTAGAGCATCTATTAATTGATTGTATTGCTCATCATCCATTGGGGCAGTAATACTGGGCTGTTTACTGTGCACCACACTGACACCAGTCATGTTAGATATTGCACGACTGCTGTTGGAGCTCGAAGCAGCGTAGTCAGGCATTGGTACATCCTCTAGAGTTGAGCGAGCTCGTCTGCCAAAAACTGGTCCCGCCAACGGGTCGACGAAGGAGTTCTGGTTTACAGGCGGCGGCGCCCATCTTGATTCCCTATCTAACCACGTTGCCTGCGGCCACTGCGATTGCGAGGTAGGATTAAACCGATGAGACCACATAGAATATGGCAAAGAACGGTAATCAGCTATGCCGATTTGGCGATGCTCCGGGCGGGTTGGTGAGTGGGAATGAAGATCTTCGTCTTCTCTAACATTGCCGTGGTCGATCCCAAGATTGTATTTTAAGGACGGGCGGGATGCCTGATACCACATTCCCGGATTTGGCCAGGCAAGGTTGGAATGTTCCAGGACATCTGTATCATACGATGAGTTATGATTATAATATAGAGACTTTGGACAAAGTAGCTTACTGAGTGGAGCATGCTGGAAAGAGAAGATAATAAGGTCCCTAACTCTTTCGAAGGGTGGTTCTCTATTCGGCCGGGAGAACCCTTCCGCGATGATTATCCTGATGCGGCCAAAGGTTTCACCAGCCTCCCAGTGAGCCTGCTGCAAGAGCTCTTCATGGAATGCCGGGAAGCGCAAATAATCTTGGTTCCCGTTCTTATCGACATCTAATATAAGTGGTTAGTAAGCTGGTGGTAATCCCAGCGTTCTCGTCAATATAAAAAGAATAAATTGACATACGAGAGCTTAGCTCTAGAAAATATTTAGTTAGCAAAATGAGGAATGATAATCGCAGTTGAGGACTAAGAGGTGTGACATACCAATGACATGAGGCCATGAAATTCTCTGGCTAACGAGGCTACCACTTCAAACACAAGTTAGTAGAAAGTCCATAATCACCATCATCATTCTACTTACGAAACACAGACTCCGTCAATAAAAACGCGGATCTCGTTCAGCACTGTATCGCCGGGCCCCATCAAACTCTCCATGACCCTCGTTGGGACAGGTTTTTCCCAGTTATGTACAGAAACTCTAAACCGGTCGTTACGAGCCAGGCTGGGGATGAAGGCCGTCAAGATCGGAGTCTGCCCTGGGCCCCCGTGCCCATAATCGGCCGAGGATGATAGATGGGGAGCCGTAGGGTTAAGCAACACATTGTTATGCAGGTAAGGGCAATCTATGGACAGGCCACGAGAGAAATTGTTAACATTGTTATATCCACTAAGTTACTGACAAGGCAAAATACGAACCGGTGTCCCTAGTCACAAAACATTGTGTTTTGAACTCCTGAACAGGCACCTTTGAGCTGTCAGGGAAAAGAAGAACATCCCAGTTTTCGAACCGCATGGCTGTGGGAGCGGGATAGAAACCGCTAGGGTGCAGTCTATAGCACCTTTATCGGAAAGCAAAAGTAATTATTCGACGATCTGACGAAATAGGTAGTGGTGCAGCATGCGCTACGATCGAAAGGCAAAGAGTGAAAAGCGGGAAAACTTCTGTCCCCAAGAGACAAGAAATGGGATGATGGATGGGATGATGAGAAGAAGAGGAAGAAAATGGCGTCAACAGAGCAGATGTTGACATTCTTCGTATCAGGAAGTCCATATCATGGGGTCTAGGGGAAGGCACATTCTCTCCAAGAGGCCGCCTGGACTGTCACTTCCAAGCAACAAAGCACCTATATCTCCGGGCAACAACTCGCCCGATAGGAAGCCCAAAGGGATTTGTATCTGCCTTGGTGGATGGCGTTGGGTAGGTGCCGGTCTCCCTCACATCCGTCGGATGGCAGGCGGGAGTTCCTTTGGAAGGGAAATAGATATTGACCCGCCAGAGTGGTCGCTTTTCAAAATGTATATTCTATCCGGTCCGTCGACGCCCGTATTTAACACCAGCGAGCTGCAAATGAGCCCTTTTTTCGTCTATTCCGCGTACATCCTTCAATCTGGCCATGAGCTGGTTTTGTGCCCCGCCAGGGCGGCGACATGGAAAAGCCAGCAAGTGGGACTTAAACGGTGCATCTAAGCAGTTCCTTTCCTTGACTGATACCCAGGCCCGATGAGTAGCTTCCATCTGATCAGCCAGGGAGTTTAGTAGCAGGAACTACTACGAGCTGGATAGAGGGTCACTATTGCCATAGCACAGAGTACGGAGTAGCAAGACTATCAGTTACGACCAACTGATCGCTAAGAGGGGTAAAGGTAAAAACAAAGGCAGCGGCTGGTTTGGCTTGGCTGGTAAGGGGCAGCAAGAGTTGGAGATCGGGTCGAAAGCGGAATGGAAGAATGACGTTGGGAGAAGACGCGAGAGAAACGCGTCGCGCGTTATTACGTAATCAGCACCGAAATCATATCAAAATCTCGACCCCTATTGTCCTATTTCCTGAACCACAGCTTAAATACCGAAACTCATCCACCAGAAAACATACCAGCCCATACAGCGCTACCAGATCCAGTAATGCCGATACTTGGAGATGGGATATATTTACAAATGACCCCCTTTGCAGCCACAGGACAGCCGTGACAGGAACAAGTCTGCACACCCTCACATAACCGCGCAGGACGACGGGTCATCGTCCCCTTCTTTAATCCTCCGTGTTTCCCCTAGAGCTTTGGTCCCCAAAAGCTCTACTTGCAGTACGTGACCCGGCGTAGTGCGGTGAAGTCCATTGGCGCCGTACCGTGTGGTCTCCCTTGCTTCTATCCAGACAACTTTCTCGCCATCTGCTGCCTTTTTTCCGGTGCGCTTCTTAGACTCTGGCTTTCCGATCCCTGCCAGCATGATCATGATTTCGCGGAGAAATTCTCGGTCTGGTACCTGAGGAACATTATCCTTCCCAGTTTGCTTTGAGTCTTGCGATTTCACCGCATCCTCCAACATCTTTATATCTGGTCTCCATGCGTCACCTTCATACAACACGCGCAACATACCAGCCAGCTGTGACCGCCAGTTCTCTGGTTGCCGCGACAATTCGTACAAAATGTCCCAGTCCTGTCGATTAGGTTGAGTTTCAATAGTGAACCCGAGCCAGTATAAGTCCATTACGTCCCAGAGATCTGGCTGGCGGTCAAGCTTTGGGTATATGTCCTTGATGTTGGGCGGATTCGTCGATACGGCGGGTTCGAGCTCCCAAGCTCGCTTCGCCCCACGCGAGCGCATCAAGCGCAAGACCTTAGGAGCCCCCGAATATGCCTCGGCAGCACGGTTGGGTGCTTCGCGGTTGGATGCTTCATAGCTTTTGCCGTATACATCGCCAGTAGCTAAGGCCCGTCGACGGGCTGTATTTGAGGTATATGATGCAAGGGAGTCGATATGGGCTTGTCGCCTAGTTTCAGCTCTGACAATCGCAATGTCCAAGGTTGTATATGGAGGGTCATTCTCGATGAGCTTGTTAATACCCCGTTCGAGTCCTAGGTCGAGAAGAAGCTCCGCTGTTTTTACTCGCCCGGCTTTCGCAGCTTCTGATAGCGTTAAAATCGCCTCTGGCGCAGGGAGAAAATGCTTTTGGTACGCTTGTTTGATGTCAACCAGATCATCCTCAGACTGTACGAGGTGAGACAGCAAGTCGACAATGAGATCGTGGCTCTGTTGATCACTAAGGTTGACATTGTAGGTAATCGGAAAGAAAACACTCTTTCCGTCATTTGCATGAATGACAATACTAGCCCCTTTCCTCACCAAATACCTTGCTCGCCTTGCAGGATCATGTTCTGTTAAAAGGGCAGAATATAATGCAGTCCATCCCCGCATATTTTGCGCGTCAATATTCGGTTTCGGACAGTGGCCGAATATAATATCAAACGCCTTGTCAACTTCGTCTTCGTGATGTCGCCCCAAAGCGATGACATGAAGAGGAGTATTGTCCTGGTCGATGGCCTTGGCATCAATATTTTTTGTCCTTTCACAGATGCTTTTGAAGACCGAATGATACGCATCCGGATATGCTAGCTTAGGCCCTCGAATGTAGGCCCATCTGTGGAGGACTAAAAGTGATTATCGTGTCAGCAGATATTATACCTTTGAATGTTGTTATTTAGAACTCCTAACCTGCATCGCCCCGCCCTGCTTCAACATCGGCTCCCATAGCCGCTAAAGCGCAGATAACCCCACCATCCCAGTCCTCCGACGCCAGTTTAATTGGTGTCATTTGTCGAGGAACCCGGGCCTCTGCATCGATAGGGGCTCCCGCTGCTATCAAAACCTCGACTAATTTGGTCATCTGCTGCAGGTGCTCGTCCCAGTTGCCGTGGCGGATCCAATAGTGCCAGGGATAATCCAGGCTGCCGTGATAGTCCAAGAAAGGATACCCCATATAGTGGAGGACATTTCGACCCTTGGCATCTTGCGCTCTCACATCTGCGCCCCTAGAAACGAGGAGACTCGCCACCTCTACCTCACCGTACCATGCTGCCAGACATAGCGGGCTAGAACCTACATCCTCACCGTGGTGTGGCGCACTGATGTTGGCGCCATGGTCTAGCAAGGCTTCCATGGCAATCTTGTTGCGTGCAAATGCTGCCCAGTGTAATGGTGTTCCTAATGGGAGCTCGAATGGGCTATCGGGGGTTTATTGTCAGTCTGGTTATGGATAATGGCAACGAGCTAAACCCTGCAGGAAGACATACAAATGGAGTATTTGAATTCTCTGAGGCGCCCCTCCGCTGTTTTCGGCAATCTTTGGGATCATTTCAGCGTTAACTGACGCTCCTGCTTCCTGGATCAATCGTGTTGCAATTCTGCTGATGTTACCCTCCGGGAGAGTAAACAGCCAGTGCAGGGCGGTCAGCTTCTCCTCTTTTGTCGAAAATGATGCCTTTGCTTTCTTATCGAGAAGGTAATCGATGACATGAGCGTGTCCTGCTTGGCATGCCTTGTAAAGGGGCGTTTCCAAATTGTCATTTTGGACATCAGGAGACATCCCAACTCCCTCAAGGAGTTTTCGCACAACATCTAAAGACCCAACGGCGGCAGCGGCGTGAAGGATCGTATTTCCTTTCTGGTCGACGACACTATTACCTTCCGCCAGCCATGCAGCCGATTTATCGGCGACTCGTGCGGTTTGAATAATATCTGGTTTCCTAAGAAAAGGGTCTGCAGCGAACCCACCCATATCCCTGAATCTCTGCTTTGCCGCCTCTAATCCCTCCGGTGCTATCGTCTTCGTGGAGACAGGAAATAGATATCCTTCGGAAACAGCTTTCAACATCCATTTATCGAGGATCTTGGCTCCAAATTCGGGACTTCGGCCATGAGCATGCATTACCTGGGCGTATACCGCCCTCGCTGGAGTGAAGCCTCCTCTAGCAGATTCCGTTACATATTCAAGCAATTTGTCGACGTATGGCTCACTTCTTGTAATACTCTGTGCTAGCCCAAAGAGAACGTCGCTGGCAAATGAATCTTTCGAAGTCCGATACTGCTCTTCCAACTCCTGGACAACAGACTTATCGAGGCGGCGCCAAAAGTTGGCCCCTTTGTTATATACTTGATCAGCGGTACCAACATACCGTGGACCGCTACGGCCGACTTCGGATACGCAGAGCCTATTTCTATATTAGAGATGTGTCACAGCGAAGAAAGGATAGTGTTCACCATACCAAGAGGCGTACGCTGCTGAGTCGAGTCTGAGAAGGTCGGGACTTGGTAACGATCGTTCCCAGGGATCTTCAGCCAGTAGACCTCTCAATGCCTTAGTGAGTTGCATCCGAAGCTCGGGCGATATTGATTTCTCTTCCCTGAGAAGACGAATTGCAACGTCGAGACGACTTTCGCTTCTGCTACGCAGATCAACAGGCTCGCCCATTTTGACAAATACGGACAATATCAAAAGCCCAAGACTGTAGGAGTCGAATCGAAGCATAAGTTCTGGCTTGAATGCGGCCTTCTTCCATCGAGAAGAGTCCCCAACTTCAGGAGCGACCCATCCAGGTGTGCCTCTGTAATCATCGGCCGTTAATTCGCTCCCAGGAATTTCCATATCTATGCAGACACCAAAATCGCTAATCTTGCCGCAGAACGGGACCTTGTCGTTCTGTGCATCATGGAAAATGAGGACGTTGTCAGGTTTTATGTCTCCATGTGCAATATGAAGGGAATGGAGTGCTTGTATTCCTGCAGCCACATCCAGAGCCATCTGATGCCTGACATCAAGTGGGTTGGCGCCCATCAATTCCCGATTCTCGTCTTTGAGGAAGTCAGTCAAGGTCGTGAGGGCGCACTCCATGAATAACACCGGGATAGGCGTGTCGGGTAGGGGATAATCGTAGCCCCAGGAAACCAAATGAACCATATTCCGATGGTTGCGAAGTGAGGGATTGCAAAGTGCTCTGACTTCAAGCTCCAACGTTCGCAACTGCAGGCGGTAATCGTCACCTTCAGCGAAACGTACACCATTCTCTCTTGACAAGGGCACATTGACGCGCTTAATTACCAAACCCGGGTTTCTGGTAAAACCAGGGCCGTCGCGGAAAACAGTAAATTGGGCGCCGGTTCCTACTTTCACTGCGCTGGTTTTTAGATTCAACTGGTTTTTCAGGTGTCGTGGGCCATCGATACCCGTTCGAGAAAGGATACCGGTGAAGTGGGATAGAGTGCTCATATACTGATGTTCCCCATTACGGATAGATGTGACTCTCTCTTCCAGTGGATCAACCAATGTTGTATTCCAACTGTCATCGTCTGTGGAACTTTCGTTGCCACCCCCCAATACATCCCAGACATCATTCAGCAAATCCTCGCCGCCTTCGTCTTCAGGCTGCTCGCCAAGACTGGGGTCTTGAAGACCTGGTGATATATCCTCACCTCCTCCTAACATATCCAGGGCATCGTCAAGCAGATTCTCGCCGTCTTCCTTTGAATCTTCACCAAGGTCGAGTTCCACATGATCCGATGTCAGTGCATCCCCACCTCCCAACATGTCTAAGGCATCATTGAGGAGGTTCTCGCCGTCCCCGTCGGATTCCTCATCAAGGTCGAGTTCTACGAGGTCCGATGTTAGTCCATCCCCGCCTCCTAGCATGTCTAGGGCATCGTTGAGCAAATCCTCGCTCTCTTCATCGAGTTGTATATCATCCGTCTAGCTTCATCAGTTAGCTGAAAGAAACTAATAATTGCAAAGACAGTTCCTAAATTCGTACTCTCGATGTCATTTTTGCAGATTTGAAAGCTACCCAAACAGGGAATGAAGAACGCTTTCCCGGTAATATGGACACCGGTTTGCGGTCATAAAGTCCTGACACAGTGAAAGGGACAACGAAAAGGGCAACTGTTGTTTGGGAACCCGGAGATCTGGAATTGGAATATTCAGCTGCACTTTGCTCTCGACTCTCCCTGAGCTGGGGTGGGAAGGGATCTCAACACTAAACACGCTAATGCCCTGTTGAATCCTTCGATGCACCCAGAATACTTGGCAAAATCCCACAGCCAGAAATAGAAACGGGGTATTTATTTTGGAGGGGCATACCCCTCCAAGAAACGAATTCATCATAAACAAGAAATCAAAACCCGAATCAAAACCAAAGGTTGTATATATTCTTATTCTTATTATTCTTCTTTTGCGCGATTCCCGCCATGGATTTTTACGGAACGGCCGCTACAGCGATACACCACGTCATCCAAGTGACCATCTTCATCAAAGGCGTCATTTCCGACGTGAGAGAGTACGATGATGACCGAGGCACTATCCAGCTCAAGCTTGATATCCAGCTGACTTCGTTGGAGTTCTTCCGGCGGAGGTTCCTCCACGAGAAACATGGGCTCATGTTACCAGGTCATCTACCGGATTGGATAGCAGACACCATCTGCAACCTCCTCTTGAAGATGGGACGCGTGCTTGCCGAATATCGGGTGGTGGCGAGCAAATATGACGATTTCGACGAGAAGATGAAAGAGATGAAGGTTACAGACGACAGCGATGCTGTGAGTAAGAGGGAGAAGTGGAAGAAATCGTTCCTGGACAGGGCCAAGGTGCATGCCAAATCCATCAAGACGAAAGGGTATGACTGGTCGCTCTTCGACAAGAAGAAGCTTCTTGGGATTCTAGATGAATATCAGGAGTGGACGGGCAGTTTGAGGGACCTGATGCAGCATTTCTCTCAGGAGATGGTCTATAGCCTTGCTGACGCTACAACAGCGTCATCTTCCCCCGTCGAGGAGAACTTAGAAGGCACCGGCCTGGAACATGTTGTCCAGAGGCAGAAACTGGCGCTGACTGAACCGCCAAGCGACTTTAAGGAGCTCGGGGGAGATATCGTGGAGGAAGGGTCTTCTTCGAACCGTTTCCAACGCGCCCGATGGGCACACCAGGGCGAGTCTGTGGAAATCATAGTTGAGTACCGGGACTACGACCGTCGTCTAAAGTATGACGACCTGGACGAGGAGGAAATTTCTGAGCTGAAAGCGCCTGTGAAAAATCTTGCGTGGCTTTTGCAAAACGCCACTTTCCAGGACGATGGGAACAATACAACGAAAATGCAAGGCCCTGCCATTTATTCTCTTCAGTGCCTTGGGTTCATGGACCAGGTTGATAAAGAGCGATCCGCATTCCTTTACAAACTCCCCTTCCGCCAGACTGCTGTGGACGCACAGGCGGACCAAAAACTTCTCACCCTTCACGAGATAATTACCAAAGTCGACGCTAGAACCAAGCGGCCACTGAAAACTTCCCTTTCGGATCGGTTCAGTGTTGCACACTGTCTAGCCCTAACCGTCTCAAACGTTCATGCTTCTTTCTGGGTGCACAAGAACATTTGGAGCCGCGGGATCCTTCTTTGCAAGCAGGGCAAAGAGGGGATCAGACCCTTCGAAGCAGCGGGTTCTGTAATACCTCCCAACACCGAAGATACCGAACTACCCCACCTGGTTGCTTTCCTTGGGGATTGGGGATACGCACGGCACGTCGAAGGAGCAACCGACATGCGGAGTGACTTCGAAATGGAGCCCAACATGTACCGGCACCCAGAGCGACAGGGCGCACCGACGCGTCAGTTCACGCGAGTTCATGATATCTACGCTCTTGGCGTAGTTTTGCTGGAGATTGGTTTGTGGAAAACAATCTCCCAGTTATTTGACGCGCGTATCAAGGACAGTAAGCGGACGGGAAAACTCCCCAAATCTAAGGATGTGAAGAATGCATTGGTTGCGTTGGCGCAGTCGGAGTTGCCGCGGGAGATGGGAAATGTGTATGCGGGAGCGGTTGTGAGATGTTTGACGAGCGATTTCCGGAAGAAGAGCGATACGGAGCTTTCGTTGGATTTTAGAGAGAAGGTTGTTGATGCTATTGCTTTGGGGATGAAGTTGTAGTTAGATAGGGCGGTCCATCCCAGTCGGGACTGAGTAGGGTGTAAGGTTGATTGCATCCGCACACTGTCCAACTCAACTAGACCAGCAATAGACAAAGTTGGCTGAGTATTTTTGAACCAGAATTCGGCTATTATAGTTTGATATATAATCGCAATCCCCCCCTCCCCTACAGTTTAATATTGAAAATTCACTCAAATTCCGCAGTTGTTTTGCTCTCCCATTTGGACACATCTTTGGATCTCGACCCGAGCTGTTCAGGGGTAGCTATTATCACAAAAAAAAAGGGGGTGTTAAGATTTTCGTCACCACATTGATTACCATCCATTAACAATGGCTCGAAATTGCGTCGCAAGCGGGATTAACAAAAAATTACTCTGAAGGAGGCTGGAAAGTTTGTATCAGCAATACAGTGCAATCTTCTCTTAAAGAATTGGGTTCAGATGCAGATCTAGTTGCTATATACATGCCAATGTGACGCACTACCAGTAATTCAAATCAAACCTAGATCCTTAGCTTCTCCCTCAACGATGCTAGGAATAAGATCAAACACAACAGGTCGATGCGGATTCCACCCCAGCAATTTTCTCGCTCGGAGTGCATGGCCCCTTGAATTGGTTCCCCATGCATGTGCCCCTGCTGTAAATTCCGCCTCAGTTTGAGTTCCATCGAGGATTTCCGGGTCAGAAGAAGGGACCAGCCCCTTGGCAAACGCAGCCTCTGCAACGGCTTTCTGGATATCGCCCCAAACAAAGGGTCCATTGTCGGCAAAATAATACCCATCTCGCCCCCATGTGGCGTTCCCCCTGCTTTCTGCTGCTTCTTCGCCCAGAGAAAGATACAAGTCGCTCAGATCTTCAATGTGGACTTGGTGCCAGATGTTCTGGCCCTTGCCGACCTGGATGCCCCTTTTCCGCTTCAATACAGTCTTGGCAAGGTTGTATATCTGGTAACTGCGACGATTGCTAGGTCCGCGGCCTGGTCCGTAAATACAAGGCGGGGCGACAATGGCAGTCTTGACTCTGTCTGATGCGCTGGTTCCGACTTCGAGGACAATCTTGTCGACGTCCCGATGTAACGCATCATCATGGAAAGATGTCAATTCCGTGATTCCATCCCAATCGTTATACTCTTTTGGCCGTAGCTCGCCAAAGATTAAGTTGAGGTCGTCCTCGTACGTCAGCATGCCGGTGCCGGAAGTATGGATCCAATACCCGGGTCTATCAGGGGTATGACTTGAAATCCCCTTTGCGATAGCTTTGGCTGCACCGACATGATCACTGTCGGCGAAGTCTGGGCGAAGGAACTGGTTAGAGTATGAGCTAAAACGGGGCATCCTTCGCAGAAGAACTAGCTTACGATAGATGATATCTGCTTTCGCGGCTTCCCGCTCAAGCAAATCCGCAGAGTCCAAGTCCCCGTATACAAGTGTAACTGACGGATACTGCCTGGCGACTTCTTCCCCTTTCTCCTTGGTGCGCACGAGGGCTGTGATCTCCCAGTCTGGATGAGCCTGGGCGATAGCATAGAGGCCATCTCCCCCAATATAGCCAGTGGCACCCGTCCTGTTATCGGATCAGCAATTGAACATATGTGGAATTCCTAGACACCTTGCAAGCAATGGAAATTCAGTAGGGCGATCTATACTCACACAAAGACCTTTGTTGGAGCCATTGTAAGCGGAAGTACAGTTCAGTAGATAGTTGTCTCAATGGCTGGATGATTGGGGGTAGACTTAAGCTGGCTTAGCTATGAGTTAAATACCCCCTGTCTCATAATCTTTGAAATGACGTATCAGGCACAACCCTATTCTCGATGCTTCGAGTTTTCACAAATTCCTGGCCATTAATAATAATTATTTGAATGAGCGGTTGAATATTACTAATTGTTTTTGTCCCTTGTGTCACCATCAAGCAGATCGTTCCCCGCCTCTCGTACTGAGAGTGCACTATCTTCTCTCTAAACTTGCAATGGGTCCACAGAATAAGGCCTGTCCCGCAGTCTCCTGCACCATACTCCGTACATGGGACCTGATGCAACATCACGCCCGAACCATCGCTTCATGTTTGCCACGGTCTGGATAGGCGTCTTTGCTGTGGTTAGGTATCGTTAACACGTCCTCTGCTCCTGGAGCCAACCCCTATTCACCCGTGGACATCTTCTTAGGGTTTCAATATCACGTGCTGTGGTCGAGTTAACCTTCCACCGCAGATATGAGACAAGTTCCGCTACCTTGGGGCATCGCGAGACTTGAAAATTGAGGTCAATATCCTTTGTGGGCTAATGGCAGCGCCTGGAGAAATGAGACGACGGTCCAGCTATGCTCAATGCCTCTGACGGACTTGTCGCATTGTCCACAATGTGTCCGTCAATTGAGTTCATTTTTCCCAGTACTTTTTCAGATGCGTGCACCGGCTGAATTTCATGAATGCAATGATAACCTCGCGATATTTTCTCTAACAAGAGAGTTCCCTTGGCTTCAGGCACGATGCCACAAACCACAATAAAAGCTCCTTGGCATGGGGTGGTAACTTAATAACTTGGCGCTTTTCACCAGCGTTGCAATACGAGATCGAGATGCGCTATCACGTCCGGGGCTTAGCTTGGAGAGCGCAGACGAGGTTGTCTCGTTCAGCATGGCAGCGGAGTATGATCTTCTGGAGAAAATCCCGACGGATCCGCCACAGAAATAAGGTCTTTTTTGCAGCCTGCTGCGTCATACATGGTAACTAACCACCCGACGCAATATCGCAGACCATCGCTTCCATGTTAGCCACGCCCTGGATTGGCGTTTTGCTGTGGTTACTGGCTCTTGGGACCAGGACAGTCTCCGCTGCAGTTATCGACTGCCATCGGGATTCTTCAAATTCTGGACATGGGATCAATTATTCCCCCACAGGTTGCGCCAGTGAGGTGAGAAATAAGAGAATATTTCCCTCCTTGCCTTCATACCGGATGTGCAAGGGCATCATGAACACTGTGGACAACGTGCAATTCTCAACGCGATACGGGAATGTTTTAACATTTCCCATCGGGCACGAACTTGCATTTTACAATTTGCTGATTCCAACAAACTTATTCTGATAATAGCAGCAACACTACAATCTCGATGACAGGAAACATCCCCTCCTTGAAATACCCAGCGCCCAGCTTTCTTCTCCCGGCCACCACCAAACGAACCCATTAACTCCCGATTCCGAACCCACCCCCCGCTCCGCCATTCCAACCCCTCACCACAACGAAATCTCCAAGCGTCGAGGCAAAATCGGGCATCAATCGCCAGGAGACATAGCCGCATTAGTCGTCGGCACCATCGCCATCCTGGTTCTAATCTTCTGGGGTTCTCTCTGCTGCCACAAGCGCCGCTGCATTTTCCCGAGCTGTTGTTCCCGCCTCAGAAGAAGCAAAGGATCTCGACTCGAGGGAGGAGATGATGGGGTGCCATTAACGTCACCTGGCGCTCATGGTAATCCCGACGGAGGAGAGGCTGCTTCTTATTATGCGCCATTGGGATCTAATGCTAAGTCATATGAACCGCCGCCTGCCTATGATCCGCCTCCGCCGCCGGGTGTGCCAGAAGGCTCGGGACCGGAGTCACGGGGCTAGTTGTGCTGGCCGGGACATCAGGTTGGGGGTCGTATATATTCACTATATAGGCTTGTGGCCTTGGGGTGCTGTCAGAGGATGGTTGTTTGCTTGGGGGGGTTTTGTATTTATTAAATAACTGTATATATCAACGCACCTTGATGATGGAACGAGTAGCACCATGGTAGTGAGATATCTATATGACTAACTAATATATTCGGCGCAGTCAGATCTATAAAATGTAGACATGGAGAGATTTCCAATGATTTTGCTAGGATTGCCACAGACAACCCCACCCCTACCTACATGTACCCGCTGCCCAGACTGACTATATCCCTATCACACAATGCCAGTTCAATAACCGTACTCAAACAGCGAAGTCTTTCACCCCGCAAGCTTGCCTCATAAATAAGAACCATACCAAAGCCAATAATAGCAAATCTTCCCCTCCTGACAAACATGTCCGCACCAGAAATCGAGCAGATAAAGCCATCCCCACCCTCCAACCAACCCCGCCGCAACCTCCTAAGCCACATCTCCTTCGGCGTCCGCTCATACCAAATCTCAAAAGCATTCTACACCGCCGCCCTCCAACCCCTCGGCGCCAGCCTAGTCTACGACGACCCAGCCCGCAAAATTCTCGGATACGGCTTTGACGCGGACGACCATGAGCATGAGGAGGAGCTGACGATTTTTGAACGGGGGGATGATGCTTGCCCTCCTGGGCCGGGGACACATTTTGCATTCCGCGCGCCGAGTCGAGAGTGTGTGAGGCGGTTTTGGGAGATGGGCATTAAGCATGGTGGGACTGGGGATGGGGCCCCGGGCGTGAGGGCGGGGTATGGGGAGAATTATTTTGCGGCGTTTGTTTTGGATCCGGATGGGTTTAAGCTTGAGGCTGTTTTTCAGGGGGAGGGGGAGGGGGGTACGGAGTGAGCGGTGAATGTTTATTTTTTATTTTTATTTTTATGTGATTGTCAGAGTGGATATACTCGCTCTCGCTTCCTTGAAGTCTAGTATAGGGGTGGAATTATGCCTATAGCTGATATTCTGGATTGACCTGGATTCTTCAAGGTCAATCCAGAACAGCGAAGGATGAGAGCTGTTTAATAACCCCGTCACATTGTCTGTGAGCTGAGCATCGACATAATTAACCAATTCATAGGGGTATCCCCTAGCCTTCGTCGTTCCAAAGGTATCAACCACAGGGAATTCAAAAAGCACGTCCGACGATTCCCCAGTCATGTTCTAGTTTAGTTATACAAGCAATATTGCTCAATGGTTGTCCTGCGCAGTCTGGCTAGGAGTGCTGGAAGTGCTGGCTAGGACGAAAGATGCTGCCATGTTACGGATTTATTGCCTAAGTATTCCTGAGATCGGATTCTGAGTAGGAAAGCCAGAAGATAATTATGGAACACTTGTCGACGCCGCACCTTGGGATATTTATATCGACCTGGGAACGGGCATGACTGCAAAAAAGAAAGGAAAAGGGGGGCGGACCTGGGGCAGGATCAACTTTGCGAGTTCAATATTTTCTCCTTGCTGTCGTCGACCTTGAGGCTTGCACTGCTTGCAGCCGCATACAATATAGCAGTATCAGCACTCTACGGAGTATTAAAGCCTGATGACATTGTCATTATGAAGACATCCAGCCCCTATCCAGCTCGTGCCAGCGTAACACCTCTTCGTGCTGGTCCTGTTGCTTTGAGATGCACATTAACACGGAATATGGGCCGTCTGCCGCCCACATGCAACTGCTGGCTAATGAGTCATGATGAACATTGCTATATTCTCTAGTAAGTGTTGTTTTATATGGGAGGGGAGTTGACTAACTTAACCAACTCCTATAGGCAGAGGGTTAATAAGGGGTCAAAAAATATATCCAAAACTCCTTTTTTGTCCGCACCATCATTAAACGAATTCTATCCAAAACAGAATCCATTCAAACATTCATGAGAAATCTCTCCTAAAGCGCGGACGGGGAAATACTGATCCTATCAGTATCCCCCTTCTGATCCCCCGCAGCACCGCATTCTCCACGACGCTCTACCACCGGCGTCAGGGGCGCAGGCACATCTTGTCCACCTCCCTCTCCCACTTCCACCTGGTCAACCTCCCCCCTGGCTCTCTTCTTAAAAATGTTCCCCTCCGTCCAAATAGCCGCCGGCACAGCACTCGCACCACACACCACCCCCAGCGTAAGCGTCAACACCCCCCAGCCCATACCCTCCACCATATATCCACCCCAAAGCGGGCCCACAATCAGACCAAGAGCATACATCAAATTCCCCCATGCAAACGCCTGAGCATACGCGCCCTTCTCGGCCCCATAATGGCTCGGATTCTCCCTCATCTTCTCTTCAACAGACATCACAATCTCAATCTGCACGGGGATCTCAAACAGCATCGCAAATGCCCCGCAGAACGCCAGCAGCACGCAAAAGACGATCTTATCGTGCATTGTATTCCGCTTGACCACGCGCAGCAGGATGATGGGGACCATTGTGAGGATGTATCCTGCAACGACGTACCAGCGGGTACCGTGCTTATCTGCTAGCCAGCCGATCAATGGCGAGATGAAGGTGGGGATGATGATGGCGAGGAACACGAGACCGGCGCCCATGGAGTCCCAGTTAAATGTGCTGTTGACGAATAGCGGGATGGTAGCCTCGAAGGCGCCGAGCATGACGGCCAGTGCGACGCAGCCGTATAAAGCCATGACGAGGCGGATGGAGCTTAACATCGTGATGAACGGAGGGAGATGTTGGGAGAAGCGATATAGCCTTCCCTTGCCATGCTGCGCATCGCTCCCATGCGGCTCAGCTGGAACCAGAGTCGAATCCGCATTCCCCTTTTCCACGCTCTCACCCTTCTCCATCGCAGCACCAGCCTCCCCTTGCTGACCCCTCAACCCCCCAATCGACGGATCCCACCTCCTCGCCACCTTCGCCTCAATCATAACCAACCGAAGCACAATATCAACCCCCAAAAAGATAAACGCCGTAATATACACCATATAATACCCGGCGCGCGCATACACGACACCACCAATAAGCGGGCCCGCGATCGTCGCGATACTCCGCGCCGCAACAACGGTTCCAAAATGCGCGCCAATCTCAGCCGTCCCGACCCTGTCGGCCAGCATGGCGAGGGCTACTGTCCACACGATTGCCCCGGAGAGGCCCTGTAGGATGCGGGCGACGATGAGGAGGGCGAGGGTTTTGGCGAGGGCGAAGAGAAGGGTTGAGCCGCCGAGGAGTAGGAGGCCGAAGATGAAGGGGACCTGGCGGGCGCTGGTTTGGTCGGCCCACCAGCCGCAGATTGCTAAGGGGTTGTTAGCACTTTTTGCGAATTTCGCGTGGATAGAGGTCTACTGGTTTATGGGGACTCACGGGATCCGGCTAGCAGGGCGACGCTATAGATGGTTAGGAGGAGCGAGGTCCATTCCTGGACTATGGACATTCAAAATTATCAGTCATGGGTGGCTTGAGATAAAAGTTTTGGAGGGGGCGTCTGCTTCACCTTCACTAGGATCAAGTCCGATTCGCTCTGTCAGCGCGAAGGGAATAACAGGTATAATCTAGATGCATTCATTCATTGCGTCAGATGGTAATGCTCCAAACATCCAATCCAATCCATCCGGCTACTTCCTTCTTTCTTCTCCCAGACTAACAACATACCAACGCATATAAAAATATATCCTATATTGGGAAAGCAGTCAGCTAACGTGCCCATTTCATATATCTCACATGGACTATAACCCTCCGCCAAAGAAAGAAAAAAAAAACATACCGTAAACACCGAAAACGAACAAACCGTCAAAATAAACCACTTGCTCGACCGAAAATGCAACCAAACCGGCGGCTTACCGGGGTTCTCTCCTCCTCCTCCTCCTTCCTCGGAAGCCCTCCCCCGCCGCCGTTTAAACAATTCTCCCCACCGCATCGGGTTTGCGAGGTGCGTTAGGGGTCGGGTCGGCATCACTTCCGGTAAAGTATATATATAAGCAGTGAGTATGCGTTATATTCCTTCCTGCCCCTGAGACTGCGAACTGTGATCTAACAGTATCGTGTTTGCATCTAGGAGGTTCGTTTCCTCTTCTTCTTCCACTCTTTTATATATATAGGTATATATCCAACCGTCTCTGACGCGAGCAGAGAAAGCACAGCACAGAACAGACCCCCTACAGAAAAGCAGGATCCCAGCAGCAGGGGCGTTTAATCGGGATCGGGGCTGGAAAGAAAACCCGAAGAACGGGAAGAAGTCGGGTAGTGCAAGGAGACTCTCAGACCCCTTTTCTCCCTCCTCCCTTTCGGACCGAACCGGACAAATACGATGCGGGGAAGAAAAAAAGGCAGATACCAGTTCAACGGAGTTTCCCGTGTTCGTGTGTGTCGGTGCACTCGAGACGATGTATGTAGTCGTGTAGCTATCAAAAGCACAGAAATCCGCGCAGCGTTGACGAACGATTTGAGTAGTTAAACGATGGAAGGGGGGTGTATAAAAATGGGTTTAAGTCGACAGGCAAAGAACAGAGAAGAGCAAATTGATATGTAGCCAGCGTCCGGAGGGGGAAGAACTTGAAATGATCCAAGTTTTGATTATTATGAAAATGCCACTTCCCCTTGAGCTAAAGAAGGGAGTGTTTAAACACTTATGTAGTTAGTCACCCCAGGAGCGAGAGAAAGGGAGAAGAGGGGATGTGGTCCAGGCCAGCCGTCATGCTTCACAGAGCAGAGGGAAAAGAGAGAAAAAGATTCCGACGCCAAAGGCCGACGACGGAAAAGTGGAAAAGAAGGGAAAAAAGATCCAAGCGGGGCCGATGACAGCCATCCATCCATACAGAAGCCATAGTTAACGAGTTGAACTAGTTGCCGGCTTACTCCGTAGTTACGGAGCAGCGAGTTAGTTATCCGTGGATATGTGCGGGCCGCTTGGCTAGTTAAGAACCCCATCACTACCGCTAGGTGGGAGTTACATCGGATGGCTAACTTATAACAAGACAAATAGACAGACGCGAAAACTGGAGGAATCAACCTTGGAAAGATGTCTGTCTGGCTCTTTTCTTTTTTTTCCCCCTTTTGGTGAGGTTGGAAGTGTTATGTTGGCAAGTTAGCCCTAAAATGCCAAGAGGAAAAGTTCCAACCTCCGTGGTGGCGGGCTGGGATAACTGTATAACAAGTTACTGAATTCTGACTGCATCTGTACGTAAGTTAAATAGACAGACAGACAGAGTGGGTGTTTATATCCCAACTGTTACCAACTGGTTAGTTAGTTAGCAGGTTGGTTAATCAATAAAAAAAAGGGGGGAGGTGCGTTTAAATTACTAGCAGAAGAAGATTCATTCATCATCATGCACACCCTTTAAAAAATCTGTATATAGGCAATAGCCAGTTAGCTGGTTATGTATGCCATATGGAGATAGATAGAATAAACAAATTATATATATATATGGGAATGCTGAATGAGAACGAGGAGAACTGTATGTTAAAAAGGAGGTAGGTAGTTTTACATAGTGTAGGAAGGTTGAATAGCAGATTAAAGGAGTTAAAAAAAATTACCAAATAACTACCTAGGTACATTAACTTAGTTAAAAAGAAACAGAAAAAAAAAAAAAAAAGGCTCAAGGAAAGAAGAAGTGAAGAAAGCTAATTAACTAACTAACTACCTTGCTCCCTCACCCGCTCCCTCTCTGCTTGCTTCCTTTCATTCAAGTTCCGATTGGAGTCGAGTTCAATTCAATTCAATTCCCATATGCCATCCATCCCGTCATCCATCCATCCATCCGTCCATACTCCCATTAATAAAAGACACAGAAAAAAAAAAA
>JANTQI010000085.1:128399-153807 GCA_032988985.1 Emmonsiellopsis sp. PD_5 | reverse complement strand
AAAAAAAGGGGGGGTAGGGGTTTCTGAAATTACCTATCCCATTTATACCTACCTATCATCCTACGTTATCTACTTCCATACATATCTAATCTAAGTATTTACAGCCTTGCTGCAAACCTTGCGGTCCTAAACATGGATTAACTAATTAATCAAGAAAGCTACAGATGAGAGGTCAAAAAAGTAAAGATAAAGGGTGAATAAAAATTAAAAAATAAAACTAGCTTGTACAGGTAATCAGCCTGTCTTCTTATATCATAGCTTTAGGACCATTTTCTGTTGGGCAGCGTAACTTGATGTATCAACCAGGAGGAGCGCTGCGCGCAGATGCGCTTGCCAGGTGCAATGTACATGCACTACTGAACAAGATGATCTTGTTTAGCTGTTTGCATCAGTCTGTATCATCCTCTATGGAATCAGAAGAGTGGGAATTTGCCCATGCAGTGGAAAAACTTTCAATATCATTTTGATTGGCAGCAGTTGTTTTCATTGGCATGGAAGCATAGCCCCCTAGGCAGTAAATTTCTCCCCCACAGATCCAGCATCCAGACATGAATGGCTAACTGGGCAGGTGGTTACATTTTTCCTTTCTTCAATTAGTTCCATATAGTGCTTTTATAATCATAATTATACTTCTCCAATGCAGCTTCATTCTGTTCTAGACCTTCAAATCTTAGCTCCATTGATTCCAAGCTCAAAAAAGGGGACAAAAACGCCATAAATCTGTGGATATGGGCTAACTGAAACTGCATGCAAAACAAACAGGAACACAAAAATACAATGAGAGACATAAAAACAGCCCGAAAAACACTCATGCTTGAACAGATATTTCCAATGACGAACTATCCCCAGATGGAGACAAGGTTTGCTTCCACTCCCAATCTACCACGCTGCGTTGCTCCTTCAACTCTTCCTATATTCCCGGGAGATGTTCTCGGTGACGTGCTGGCGCTTCTCGGAGGTAGTGTTCGCGGCGGAAATGAGCTGATCTTCCTCAGCCGTATTGGGAAGTCTAAACGATTCTGGACCGTAGGATTTGCCGCGGCGTTCGCCAGAAGCTTTGCCCTGCTCCCGGAGGGCGGCTGCCGTCGATGCTGAAATGCCAAGCTGGAAGCTCGTCTCCTCGCGGGTTTTGCCTTTGTTATCGTTGTTCGACGCCATAGTGGGGAGGTTCGGTAGATGTCTGTATAAAAATTAGAGATGACGGAATGTGGGTGACATACTCTTTCGGTTCAGACCTAGATAATGTACTGGGGGGTGTGATCAGAGTAGAGTCGAATGGTCCTCTCCGGGCAGAATTGGCTCCTTTTATAACTTGGATGCCGTCCTTCCCAGATCACTGCGCTGGCTTAAGCGCCTTTGTGCCTCGAGGCAGACTGTCGTCGAACGCCATGCGCCAATGGGCAGTTGAAACTTGAGACTCTGGAGCTGAGGGTACTATTTTTGGACGGCGAAACGCCCGGGTTGTCAAAATAGCATGGACGTAATCCATGCCTGTTTCTCATATGATTTGTTCCGCGAAGTGCATCCACGGCACAGCCCATGTTGGCGGCGTATCGCCTTGTAGGTGTATTTGCCTTCTATAACAACTTAGAGCCGCTGGCCCCCATGGATTGAGCCCTTTTGGTCTGGTTGGATTCACACATCTTCCCTGTCCATTGCTTCAACCATTGGCTATGGTTGTAGCTCAATGCTCGGGGGACGTTTGGGCCACGGCATGCTAGGGCACAAGGGATGACCTTCGATGGATTTCGATGTTTCAGAACGGCGTGAGTGATATGTTTAGAAAGCATTGCGGTTGCGCTCAGTTTTAATAGGCGCAACCGTTTAAAGTTGGGCGGCATTGGAAACAGGGACCTGTCGCTGGAGCGGAATTTTCATTGGTGGCTGCTTGGAAGCAGTGGGGCTGCCCGTACGCAGAGCCTCGAAGTCAGCGTCTCCGTCCTCCTTAAGAACTTGAATCCAGTGTCGTTCCCCTTGTTACCCGAGTGCCAGTTACCATAGTATTCAATCATCAAGCTTCTCACTTGTTTCCTTTATTGTCCGCCTGATCCACAGCCCCAGAGATGCGTACTCGCATGTGCTTCGACGATGTCGCCTGGGAACGGAGTGAGGCCATCCAAGATGGTTGGGTGCACGAATTATTCAAGGAAGAGACTTTGATGGCCATAGGTAGTTTTATCCTGAAACATCGCAAAGGAAAGCCTATTGAGCTTTGCGACCCAAAAGCCGGGTCGTTCAACGTGTCCTTCCGAATGAAGTTTGAAGACGGCGGTTCTGCAATGATTCGATTTCCCAAACCCGGCGCCACGATGTTTCCTGAAGAGAAGGTGCGCAACGAAGTCGCCATGATCAGGTATATCCAAGAGCATACAACGATTCCCGTGCCCTTTATCCTGCACTGGGGCACCAAGGAGGAAAATCCCCTCGGCCTTGGTCCATTTATCATCATGGAATACATCGACCATGCAATGGACTTGAGTGACGCCATTAACACCCCTGGATTCGCAATTACTGATCGTCCGATTCTCGATCCAAACATTGATGAAGCCAAGCTCGAAGTTCTATACGGACAGTTTGCAGACGTTCTGCTTCAGTTGTCCACGCTAGAGCTGCCTAGGATAGGATCGTTGGCTCAGATTGACGACTTCACCTGGGAGGTGACTCAAAGACCACTATCCTATAACGCGAACGAACTCGTCCGTGTAGGGTCTCTGCCGCGATCAAAGTTACCGAGGACGAATGAAACTTTCCAATCAACATCATCCTACTTTAACGCGCTGGCGGATCTCCACCTCGATCATCTCACACACCAACGGAACGATGCCGTCGATTCCGCAGACGACTGCCGCCGGAGGTATGTTGCCAGGGTACTATTCCGCAAGCTCGCCAGGGAGCGTCAATTAACAACAACAACCTCCACGAATAATCTCGGGCCATTTAAGATCTGGTGTGATGATCTTCGGCCCTCCAACGTCTTAATCAATGATCAGCTCCAGATTGTAGGAGTTGTGGACTGGGAATTCACTTATGCTGCGCCAGTGGAATTCTCTCACGCCCCACCGTGGTGGCTGCTTCTTGAGCAGCCAGAATATTGGCCCGATGGGATGGAAGCGTGGACAAAAGTGTACGAATCGCGCCTTCAGACGTTCTTGAAGGTGCTCCGTGAACGGGAGGAGGTGGCCATCGGCCGCGGCAGACTAAAAGATGAACAGAGGCTTTCTGGGCCAATGCAGCAAAGTTGGGAGAGCGGTGATTTTTGGGTTTCCTATGTGGCGAGGAAGAACTTTGCATTCGATGCTGTGTTTTGGAAGAAGCTTGATGGCCGATTTTTTGGACCTGGGACGAGCGCTGAAGATGACCGTTGGAAAGAGCGGGTAGATCTCCTTACCGAAGACGAGAGAGCAGACATGGATAAGGTGGTTGAGAAGAAGCTGGAAGAGATGAAAACGCGGGTTTTAGCCTGGGAACCTGATGAGGTGGATCTCTGAAGAAGGTTGACGCAGGCTCGTTCAAGTCAAATCGGTCTTTTTGGAAGCTTCGTAACTTTATACAAACCCTACCTCTCTACTACTTCTATTGCTCCCTACCACTCTATTACCTCTATCATTCCCTTCTCCTTTTCCGCCTGCTGCCCCCTACTATTCTCACTACTTCTTACTTCTTACCTTTTGATTACTTCTACCATCTCCTTTCCCTTCCTCTCTTCTTTATTATTTTTATTACTTTTACCACCTTTTTTCCCTCTTCTCTCTGCCCTCTAGCATCCTATTTCTTTTTCTACTACTACTTCTACCACGCTTTCCACTGCACTACCCCATACACCAAGATCAGATCTTTAAGAAGGGTGTATGTGATATTACATGAGGTTATATTAGTAGGTAAAAATTTTTGCATGAGGAGCATTCATTTTCTATAATTAAAAAGAGAGAGAGAGAAGAGAAAGAGAAGAGAGAAGTGATATAGTTTTCTAACTGACTATGTATTTATGTTGGAGACTAATACAATAAGGCTGTCTCCTGACCTGGGTTAATTAACTTCGCTTGCAACCTAGATACATTGTTTTGTTTGGCTGATGTTGGCAGATGTTGATGAGAATTTGGGGCTGCTCTTTTTTTTTTTCCTTTTTTTTTTTGCAATGGATTTGTTCCGGAGAAGGCGGATGAAAATAAAATAAAGAATGTTATGTTACGGAGAGTCATGCTTTTATGCAACTTGGTTAACCGGGCCCTTAAGGCTTAGTCAGCTTAACTAACTTAGTTAACTAGTTAGCTTAGTTAAGCTTTGTGGGACACACCTTAAATCAACCTCCTTGATCATTATGCCTATAACCCCCTTTTGCCTCCCAAAGCACCACTCTGTGTCCTAATTAGTTGTGTCCAGTCTTTGCCGGCCTCGTCTGGCCTGTCGGCTGTAAAGTTATTTACTCCATTCTCATAGGGCTAAATAAGCGATGTGGCTTTGGACTGGCGTGCTGCGGCGCCCCAACCAGGGCGCAAGGCAAGCGAGATCTCAGCCTTGTGAGATAATAAAAGCAGAATGAATGGCCCCCATCCAGCTTGAGGGCCTTTTCTGTTTATATCTTTGAAAATATGTCTTTCTCTGACTGAGTCGCGGAAATGATTCGGGGTAACCGTTATAATGCAGCGCCGTGGGAGTCGGATGAGTGGTATGACATAAATCCCTATGACGATACCGCTTTATCTTCTTCTTCGTTACCACCGCCTAGTATACCCCCTCTCAGACGTGGTCCCAAACATTCCCGTTTTCGCTTCCTGGGACAGCGACCCGGGGGGTCTGGGCAATCTACCAAAGGTGCCATCTCCCACGCACATCACCTCACCCAGCCTATCCCACTAACGATGCGATTATAGATGGAGCGAAAGATAAACAGCCCACGGGCGAACAACTAGTCTCTTCTACAGTCCATGACCCGTATGAATCTACCGATCTAACCCCACGGGTTCCCGATCCGTTGGCCGATTGGATTCCCGAATGGGCCGGTCGGGAAGTCGAGCCTCTACATCTCTCTGCAAGCACAGGAAACAGTGCCGTACAGCTGAAGAAAAAACGGCGCGGTAAAACAGGCTCGGAAACTGCCGCCGGAAAAGCTTACTCGGTTGGTCGACATGTATATTCCGAAGTTCGTCAACAGTATGAAAAAATCGCCGAATTTGTTCATTCTTCGATTACAAAGTCTGGAAAAGGGGGGGAGGGGGAAAAGATGCCGACAATTGACCATTTCATGCGGGTAAGCCAGAGAGCAATGTACTCCATAACTTGATAGAAATTAATCCCAAAAAGTTCACAAGCGAGGGGCAACATCGCTTGCCTGTCTCCTATAATGTCGAGTGCGATGTCACTGCCCTAACGCGTTCCGTTTTTCCTGAGAGACCAAAGCTAGGTTCCCTTATTGTCGTCACTGGAACTCCTTTTACCGCTTATGCGACGACATGCCGTCAATATCTAAATCGGTATTGGGCTGATAGCGGCGAAAGTATGGTTGATGTTTTGGAACGTGCTTTGGATTTTATCCTTGATACCTGCGGTGCCCGATTTCCAACACGTAAGTCCTATCTACTTAAATTCTTGCAGAGTATTATCTACTTTTCACTTCGACTTTATTCCCTTTCATGCGGTAGAAATACTGGGCAGAATTTAGAGCGAGCCTGGGGGCGCCAATGAACTCCGTTGCCTTTACTCTGAAACTAACTTTGGCTTATAGCGTGGTTCACTTGCCCCGGAATTGAGCTTCGTTTCAAGTCATATTGGGCGTTAGAGGTTGTTTTAAACCAGGAACCCATGCAATTGGCAGAGACGGGTCTAATGTTATGTTGGCTTACCAACGCTATGGACACATCTAGGCTTCACCGGCCTTACGTTAGCTACAAGGCGGGAATAGCAAAGGTGCAACAAGATCAGTACGATTTACCCAGTATCGCGCCTCTGCCATATTCGATTACCAAGCGATTCACCGCTCCAACGAATAAAGACCCTTGCTGGTTACCTATGTTTGGGGAATGCCTTATAACCACAGACTTTCCTATTCCGGAGCGGCACGATGAAATCGGACTAGAGATTGATATCAATTTAGCAGCAAACCTAATAGGCGTGCTCCACGCCTTTGAGCTTGAAGGCGGCATTGTCTTAAAAGGGTACTCCTCGATGTTGATACCCGTCAAACGAAGTGAAGACCGGATCCAGTGGCATCTTGTCACTTCTGGGAAGAAAGAAACTCGCCTATCATACGCGGATGGTTTGAAAAAATGCAAAAAGCGAGCCCTCTTGCGTGAGGTTGATTTTGAATCTTTAATGAGCACGCGTGCTTTTATTGGTTGGTGTCCCGCTGCCGACACCCTGTTGGGATCGGACAAGATTGAATACGGGCCAATCACCTACTCAGGTGCTACCGAAGCTAAATCGTACGTTAGATTCATGGGCTTAACCGCTGGGGTAGAAGAAACTGGAATTCTTCAAGCGCATCTTTCATTCGCTGCTGGAGGTCACAAGTCCATCTATCCAAGGGCCGCCACTTATCTGGATGTTGTACGTCACGCAGAAAGGTATCATGTTCTCCTATATGATGTTGGTGAACGACGTGCCTGGCTTTTTAGTGTAGGGGATGTCATTCTACACATTTTACGGTTTCGGAACAAGATCCAACCATTTCGCACGGATGGGGTATTAGAAATTCAACAGGGACCCCACCTAAGCACGGTTGAAACCTTGCGTCAGAATGCCAGCGTCAAGCTTGGCGAGAATGGTTTGTTTCAGGATCAAGTCCTGCGATATTGGACCCTCCTCGAATTTCTAATGGACCAAAGGATATTTCGACAGCAGCAGCCTGGTGTTCCGATTAAAGGGTGGAAGACTCATCTTTACGGGTACGACCTGAAAGACGTTGCTTTGGAAGATCGAAGGTTTTCTCTACGAAAGGTCCCCATACATAATACCCACGGCGGTTGGAGAAATATGATTGCCGGTCTCGACGATTGTGTTGTGTTGTTTGCCAATGGGCTTGGGGATCTTATCAAACCTTCAGCCACGAGCCAAGAACTGTGTACTCGCTGGCTAACCGTCCCACAAGGCGAAGACTATATGACAACGACGGTCAAAACACTAGCTGGACTTCGAGAGAAAGCAGTATGCAACTGGGAACCGAGTCTCCCGCTGCCCAAATTCTATTTGTGTACTCGACTAAATCCCCCCTCCCACTCCCCTTCTCCCCTTTTTGGCAAATGCTCCCAGGCAGATCCAGACCAATGCAAATGCGATAGAACGCTGCTAGTACGACGGCGAAGGAAACTCCGAAAACTTCTTCTTCAGAAGAGGAAGAAACCGACCAGCGCCTTGAACCTCGAGGATAACGGGGCGGTCGTGCTGGGGAAACACAGGCTCCGCTCTCCAACAACCAACAACTCCAAGATACCGCCCACATCCTCCTCCTCCTCCTCCCAACAAAAGCCCAAACCCAATAACGCCCCACCAATGCTGGGAAAATCCCTCGACTGGATACTTCCCAACTTGACATTGCAAGACGACATGGTCATCTCTATCAAATCCGACTCTCTACCAACCAGCGTAAACGGCGCTCACGGAGCAAATAGTGGTGGGAATACACCCACCCATCCGAAAGCTGCAGAAATAAGCCGCCTGAATGGGAATGCTGTACAGGCTTGCAGCTGAGATGGCAGCAGCGGATTGTCACAGTCACTTAATGAGATTCTAGGTTGTGTCTAGTATGCTAAATGATAGGCTTGCTTCGAGGCATTCTGACACTATTCTAACGTGTTATACACAGTAACATACCGCCTATTGCGATGAGGCTTACTGGCTCATAAACCCGGAAGACCCCGAGTTCAAATTCCTAGTTGTGACAACTGTGATATCGGGAGGTCTAGAATGAAATATTAAAATGGAACAATCCGCCCATTATTTTGGATATTAGTCCCATTTTACCCTCGTACATGTGCGAGGAGTCAAGATCACATTTGCCTATGGGAGGAAATACTGAAATCATCACGAGGAACAATCTCTAACCAGAAATTGAATTTTATTCTTGGAAAACGATCTAGACTATACCCCCCATTTAACCAACACCGGACCAGGGAATATTAAAAATGACAAATCAACAGGAATCGAGAAACACATGTGCCTTTTACAAGCAAATACGCAGCCACAATCATCGTTTTTCACCCAAACCCCCCTAATAGTCCTCCAAATACCTCGCAAACCGCTCCTTAATCACCCCCTCTGCCCCAACTTCATCGTCAACATCACCCCTAGCTTCCTCCCAAAGCAAATCAAGGATATACTTTCGAAAGTCGCACATGGCCTGCAGAAGAGTATGCTTCAGCTCCTCTCCATCCTCGCGGACAATAACAATCCTTCCTATCGGCCCTTTCTTCTTGATGTCAGCATCGCGGCCTGCCATGGGTGTAGATTGATCTTCAGTGATGAAATCCAGGGCATCCATATCCATCTCGCTAAGCGCCCCTGATTCGCAAATAATTCCCTTGACGGGGAACCCCAGCATCCGGGAGATTGATGACACTCGCTGGCAAAACACAGGATGATCTCGGGGGACTTCGACTGGAACGAACTCCTCGTATTTGAGCAAACGGGTGTTCCCAAACCAGGCGATCTTGATGCCCTTGCATTTCTGCGGCGTGAGTGATTGCATAGGACCATTGAACGAGAAGGAGGTGAAGAAGTCCACAGCAGCCCGGAAGTCTTCCATGGTAACGTCCAGATTCAAGGGCCGCTTCATACTGTTGCGTTTGTCTCCACGATAGCCAGTTTCCACCAGCCCGCCTCTCCTCACCACAACAACATTCCCGCACCATGAATACCCAGCCTTCTGCCCCGTCGCCGTAATAATACTCTGGTTCAGATCTGACCCATCACTCATAAAATTCTCCCGATACACAACCAGAAGCTCCTTCTCCAACTTCTTCTCCCTAATCTCCCTCCCACTAATCACTTGCGTCCCCTCCATCGGCTCACCACTCCCCAAAAACTGGGCCGCATCCGGGGAACTCCACAACATACCCCCGTTCAGATAGGTCGTCGTATCAACCCAGATAAACTTAGGACTCCCAGTGTCGGCGGGAAACAGGATGCCACGCTGGTACGTGTCCGTGTGCATATGTCCGAGGATACGCACGGACACAGAGGTGTGCTTGGGGGGCGTTTGATTGGATGTTTGAATGGAGTCTGAGCAGAGCAAGCCGTGTGTTTGGCAGTCGGTTTCGAGACATTCTTCTGAGCAGTACCGGGCGAGGCAGGTGGGGCAGGATGTTGTGCTGCGGTTTGGGCACATGGTGCAGTAGGTGGTTGGGAGTGATGCGTAGGAGGGCGGTAGATCGAGTCCAAGCGCGGATAGGGGAGGCAACTTGATTTTTGGCATTTTTGTTGTTGGTAAATAACTATAAGTTACTGATGAATGGACCGATGGATGGATGCTTTTTGGCAAGCGGAGGAGGGAGGGAGGGAACTGTATAAGTATATACTGTCGTCCTGTGTCTGTCAGCGGGCTTCAGCAGCTGCGAGGAGAATCAGAGGGTGAGTAGGGAATTCAATTAGTCCTTATCAACAGTCAAAGAGCGAAGGAACAAAAGGACTTACGCAGTCGGTAGAGATAGATAGAATCAATCAATTCCCCTTTTGCTTTTGTGTCCTGCCTGTGTTATTTCAGGGATAATGAACACATTCATTCATTCACAAATTCAGGAAATCGAATTCACTTTCCACCTACCCTCCTTTATTTGCGTCTCGAATTCTCAACTTGCTTCCCATCTGCATATCTGTTATTCCATCCTGTCTTCACGCAGGGTGCCCACCCTGCTGGTATAGTATATAAAAGCTTTTCGTATAGATAGGTAGACGGAATAAGACAGGTTAGTTAGGTATGCAGTTCCCAAACCATCAAAGAATAGACGAGCAGCAGAAAACAAGATACAATCACCCATCTAATACATGCATCCTGCCTTATCATCCTGCAATGCCAACTTTGGCTTAGGAAAGCAGCCGCAGCCCCCAGATACACACAGAGCAAGCAGGACAAGCAGCGTCCACTCTTTCCGCACCGTTTCATTGTTGGTGGGAATAAACAAACAAACAAAACTAACTGACTGACTGACTCCAGGGTGGGTGGTGGTAATAACTGCTTCTGCTCCTGAGCATTATTGCGTGTGTTGGGTTTCCAGCCGGTTGGCTCTGTGGATGTGCTGAAGAATGAAAAAGGGGGAAGACTCCCTCCCTCCCTGATATATTCACAACATTACTAATGCGTTAAGTTACCAATTCATCTCAATCTCAAAAAGGAACAGTGCTGACATTTCTGGGGTCTCGGGCCACACTCCGTCAATTCGAGTACTAGCAGAATGGTATTATCTCTCTTGCACTCCTGTAAGGGAGTTATTGTGGTGAAAAATGCCGCTTCATGCACCCCTCTTAGCTACATATTGATATTATCCAGTTTGCTTACAGTTTTTGTTGTACAGTACAGCTTAGTCGCCAGAGGAGATGTGTCCATCAGGACTGGAATCAGGGAATTAAACCCTCCACTGCTCCCCTCACCCCTCCTGTATGGCTTGGCCATGCAGGTGGGCGGTATTATATCCAAACATGTTGGACCTCAACGTACGCCAGTATCTGTACCCATGTCTAAAGGGGAGGATTCCTCAACTGGTCCCATCCTTCAATCCCCAATGGATGCCTCCGTCCTATTGCCCCTTTCTCCCGGGACCAGCCTGATCCTGCCTGGCCTCTCTCCCCAGACTGCCTCAGATTCTACCACCGGCTGACCCCTGTTCTCATGGATGGCATTGATACAGGTTGCTCTCTCCCTTATAACGTGCCGGTTCAAGAGCCCCTTATAGTACCCTGCAGCTGCCTGGGGGCCCCAATACTTCTTCCCTTTATCCCATGAGTGGACTACCCCGCAGGAGATATTCAACGATACATCCGGGACGGAAATCCAGGGGGCCAAACCCCGAATCCCTTCGATTCGGAGTATTCTACCTAGAACATTGAGTCTCTATCTGAAGCAGGGACGGTTGGCATCTAGGACAATGTTCAGCACTGGGATATCGCATTCCCCAGCTTCTCAAAGGAACTTCACGCTCCCTATAGATGGGTGTAGCTTGGTTCAAGTTGTCTTCATCCTGCGCTGGAAACGCCGTTGGGGATTTGATCTCTGGCAAGATACCTAACCGGGTAAATGCCAATAAGACTGGTGTCATGGCATTGTTGCTCTTTACACACAAAGTTTACCAGACCTGCAGCATAATGACAATTTCGATTTCTACAGCCTGATATGCCCCCTTCTCCCCCGCGTTGTCTCCATGCCGATCCAGGAATGCCGGTAGAGTTGGTGTACTCGTACCGCGTGCTAATCGCTTATTTTTGAACTATGACATCGCAGGGCCAGGCATCTAAAAGGCCATTAAATTGACCTTGCGCGGGATTTGGGCTATCTCCGTCCCCAGAATCTACAGATTTTGGTAATTTGCCGAGTGCAGATTTTATGGACTGGTTTGTTCGCTTTGGAATATCTTGGCGTACGGTGTTGAAGAGGGAATCCCGCTGGAGACAAGGGTTCAAAAGATTGAGAAATCCTTCGAGGTTGGGTTAATATATTTTGTTACGTACATGAGGACTGGAAATATATGGCTTTTTGGGCCGTCAAATTCAGTTAGAAACTCCCAGCTATACCAAGAACTTCATATCAGTCGTCTATAAAAAGGGCAGATTTCCACCCCTTTCGCAACATTTTTTTTTTCTTTCTATTACCAAGATCAAAGAACCCCTCAGATTACTCCAAACCTCAATCATTAAGTGAGATCCTTCTTTCTTCCGTTCTTTCTTTTTACCCTTGCGGGTAACGTACTTTCTACTAACCTATGACGCAGAACTTCCCCCCAAACGGAAACCGAAGATGAAGCTCTTCACTATCGTCAGCCTTTTCGTGGCCCTTGCTGTTGCCACTCCTGCTCCCAAAGCAAACGAGCCTGAAAAGCGACAGTTCTGCAGCGGCCCCTGCGACGGTGGTGTCCAGTGGTGCAGTGATGGCACGAAGATCCCCTGTCATGATTGATCTGAGTGGCAAAAAGGTAAACTACTACTATTGTCCACTATTATACTGTCTCAAAATAGTGTCCGTCTGGATGGATGGACAATGGCTAACTTTAGGCATATCTTACTCAGGGGTTGTTAGTTTCTAGTACTAGTACTACTTATTCATTTGCCTTGGGGTGAAACATCCAGAAGCCCCTATTCTGTTACAACGGGGATTTCGGCGATGAATTTTTCCCGCATTGCATAGTTTCTCTTCAGTTTTAAGGCTTTCAATATTCTTCTTGTCTTGTGCCTATGCTTCCGACCAGATACATTCTTTTTAGCTTAGTGGAAGAACATTTGTCACTTGTTTTATTTCCGGGTCATGGTTTGAATTGCTATTCCTGTAGAAGTTTCTTCTGCTAGTTAGTATAGTTATTAGTGAATAGGGGCTGTCTCTCACACACAAGTTCAGTCCATTTGCGGATGAAACAATAGTCTATTCATTCCATCTCAACCTATCTCTGCCCTGTGGTGGAACCTGACCTCGAGACCCCCTTTTTTTCCCCTTTCCACGTGACTGCTCACATCTCTGGTATACTCCAACACTGCTCTGATTTTCAAATGATGAACTTAATTTTTATTTATTGTTCTTCTAAGTGACCATGGTCCTCATCAATCATTACAAAGAGGGGTTTTTTTTTTTTTTGCGGTTTGGGGTTGAAAAACAGGCCCCAACTACCTACCCCCTCCTCCCGGAAGGGGTTTGGCCTAGGGGGATCAAAACCCGTTGGGTTATTTTCGAACCCGATAGATAGATGGGTTTACGATCGTCCCAAATAACTAGGCTTAATGTGATCTAAAATAAGCTTGCTTAGCAAGGTTGGCCTTCCCGTTGAGGGGAGGGATGCCAGGCAGGGGTGTGCAATAGATACCCATAGACAGGCTGCAAAATATCAACATTTATGTTTTAAAATGAGAATGAGTACGGTACGCACCAATTGCACAGGATAAATCGAAACCTACTCCTACTAACTAACTACTATCTCAGTGATACCCTGAAGGAGAGAGAGAGAGAGAACTATTTGATTTTGGCCTGTCCAATCCACAGGGGAATCATGGAGAAAGTAGTACATATCAAGGACGGCTCATTTCCATGCCGATAACACGCTAACAGTACATTTAGCGATCTACCCTATTGGGTGCGCTGGTATTGACTACCTGGTCATAATTTCTCGTCTGCATAGCACTACTATATGTATGAAATACCTCTTACAAATATCCGCGGGGCAGAAGAAGTTTAGTTTCCCAATGAAGAAGAACCTCGTCGCTGAAAATGCGAAGTAATAGTAATATAATAATACAATAATCCCACCCAACCCCACAGACGCGGAGGATCGATCTTCTCGCTAAACATAACAGAGATCTCTAACAAGACAAAACGAGCAAGGTATTGTACAGTTTCAAAAAATATACATCGGGAACATAAAATCGTTCCAGTGTTCATATAACACACAGAGAGGCATATATAGGGGGAAAATGATTGAAAATACCAAAAAAAGAAGGGGGTAAAGCGGATCTAAACTTCCACCTTCGTAGGTATCTTCACCATGCCTCTCTTACGGTCGTAATTCGGCACACCATACCGACGACCAGGCGCCGCAGTTCCACGACCAGTCTTGCCCGTCGTATCTTGCGAAACGACCACGTCTCTGAAGCGGAACTCAACCCGACTGCCCTCCGGTACGATACGGGTGAGCTTCGCCTCTTCGCGCGCCTTGGCCTTCTCCTTGCGTTCCTTCAGCGAGGCGACCTCGCGCTCAATGCGCTCTTGGAACCGCCTTCTCTGCAGCCGCTGCTCGCCCGCGTGGTGGAAGCGGTCATGTGCGGCTGCGACGAGGTGCGGGTGTGGGATGCGGTAGTCGGCTGGTTGGAGGACTTGGTGCTCGTCGTCTGGTTTGCCGACTTTCTCGATCTTGCTGGGGTTGTTTGTGATGGCCTCGATGGCTTCGGGGGTGTTGTGGGGGGTATTAGAGGCGGAGTGAGGGAGGGCGGGAGCGGCGGAGAAGACGCGACCTGCGTCGAGACGGGTGAATTGGCGGGATTCGGAGGTTGGGTAGAAAAGTTGGGCTTCGGTGAGGCGGTGGACGGGGAGGTCGTTTATGGATTCGTGGGGCACGCGGTTTGGGTAGGGTTTTAGGGGGGTGGTAGGGATCATTTGGTGGACGGCACGGGCGTAGGGGAGTGCTCGTGGTTTGCCCTAGTGTGCTAGGTTAGCAAAGGGTATTTACCAAGCCAATTGGTATGCAATATCAAAGCAGACTTGAATAGGGAATTTGTCTCAGAGAGTTGTAATTTTGTTTTAGCTGTAAGCATTCTCCAATGGGAATAAAGGAGTCTTCAAGACTAATCGATTTTGTTGTTCATCATGACAAATAGGGACGCGAAGGAGAGCATACGCGAGAAGTAAAAAGAAAAGAAAAATATCAACATACCTCTTTAATCATCTTCTTCTCCAACTCCACCAACCTCACCACAGCCGCCACTCTCTTCATATCGACCTGAAACATCGTACTGACCTCCCTCACCGTCTTCCTCAGCTCAACCACCTGGAAATGGATCTCATTCCGCAACTCCTCACTCAGCACCGGCTGACTGAGAAAGTTCAAATTGAGTGGAAACGGCCGAAGATCCTCGATCGTCTCGCTATCCAACTCCTCTACCTCTCTCTTCTGTTCTGAGGAATTAGACTGTGTGGTTTGACTCTCGTCCCCTTCCCCCTTGTTTCGTTGCCGAATGAGTTGGCCATTCTTGTCATATGCGCTGAGGTAATTTGTGGCCCCTGGGAGGGGGTTCCTGAAGGCTTTGCCAGGCCCTCTGAGCCAGTTCCTGACTGTCTTGCGCTTCTCTACTTCTGGGTCTGGGGCCGGTTCGGCAAGCGCCGACGCGTATCGGCATTGGAAGAGAGGAGGGGAGGATGATGGGAAGGATCTGGAGGGCAGGTAGAGAGGGGATGATTGTGAGGGGCAAGGGTGAGAGGAGGCATTGCATGAGAGCCTTCGTAGGCTGCTATTTAGCCGGGGAGGCATTGTGATGTGTGTGTGTGGGTGTGGTTTGTGGGATGAGAAAAAGAGAACAAAGGAAAGGAGGAGGCGGGAGAGATAGGAGGATAGATGAAGAGTATTAAGACAGCCAATTGAGGATATCTAGCATCAATATTACTCCATGATAGGTTCTAGAAACTCAATGGCTGCCTGAATGGAGAATAGAGGGAGTTGGTGGGTGGTGGTGAAGCTGGTGATGATGGATTGAGGAAAGGAAAAAGTTGAAGCGATTTTTCATCGTGAGGTTTAGAGGGTCACGTGAAGTCTAGCCCAATATGGTTAGCGCAGAGAATCTCGGGTCTCCTGTCTTGCTTGGCAGTCTTGGCACAAATTATGGGAAAACGAGCTACCGAAATTATCGAGTCTACCATATTCGACAAGAATAACGAAAAATGTTGAATATCCCTATTCCGTGTCCCTATCTGTGTATATAACTTGCGGAAGAAAGGAAATCCAGTAATGCAAGGAGGCAAGGGCGGAAAATGAGGAATAAAATGAAAAGAGGCTATAACTCTCAACAAATGTCCTTCCCCTGACGGGGTTCGTTTTGGCTTGGGGGAAAGGACAGGAAAAGAAGGTAAATAAAAACATATTGCCAGTATTCGTTTTGCCTTTATATGAAAGTGAAGAGGGAAAACAACGAGACAGGCGTTTGTTGTAGTGAAATGAAGAAGGTTTTGTTTTTTGTGAGAAATCAAGTCGCGCCATTTGTACAGGTAAAGAAAATGGGGGAAATAATGGGGAGACAAAAAGGGCTCTCGAAAACGTGTAGGTGGTTGAATATAAGTCCAGATAGCATAAATAAATAAAAGAAAAGAAAAACACGCCATGAGGGGAATACCAACAGTGAGATAGAGACAGATGTGACGCACCAAGGAACTGATGAATAGCAAACAAAAAAATGAGGTAAACACCAAGCCATTGCAAGAAAAGAAAATAAATAAAAGGCGTCGAGTAGGCACCTTCAGTTAGAAGAAGACGTAGGTACGTGAAGCATAGCAATTCCATGAATCCAGCACGAATATAGCACACCGATCCTTCCGTACAAAATATATCGCAGAGGCCCATTTTCCCATGCGAAAATACACACGGACGAAAAAAAAAGAAAAGAAAATGACAAAAGCACTATATGTACGCCGCACTGTGGCCGCTTTGCAAAATGGGGAATCGCTGTAAGGGGCATTTTTTTGGTCGCGGAACACAAAATGATGTATATGAGGGTATGCAACAGACAACGCACGGAAAAAGGCCCCACTGAAATGATTAACCATCGGCGCCCTTGAAATGATGGCCGTGTAAATGGAAGCTGTCCACGGGTGGGATGTGTGAATGTAAGATGAAACCGGCCAGTGTATATAAGACCACATCCGGGTAGGAAGAACAGCACCAGAAGTAGACGGAAAATGACAGAAATGGGGTTGACGAGAAAAAATGACGGCAGTATATAGCACAGACAAAAAGCAAAGCAAGTGGGGATGGGATACGAGAACAAAAAAGGCCCAACTTGAACTCCCTTGTTTTGGTGAACGGACCCTTGCCTGGTTCCAGCAGAGGCAAGAGCGTGCAGAAGCAAAAATGCGCTCAGGGTAAACATGCACTTTCTCGCTAATCCCGAACAAAACAAAGCCGCTCCGCCCTGAAAATTCCATGATGTGTTCCGAGAGCCCCGAGAATATATCCGTAACCAGATGAAGGCGATGATCAAAATTCAAAAGCAGATTAAAAAACGGTTGGGCAAATATAAAACAAAAGCGGGGAATATATGAAGATGTAAAAGGCGAAGTAGACGAAAACAAGCGCAAAAGGCCACGCATGGGCCTTGCATGACGATCTAACATGTAGAGTCGAGTGTTCCATAACGCCAGACGCTCGAGGTAATCATCGCACATGCAGACATTATACAGATGCGTGACATGCAGTGATCTATCGACTCATATAATTATCGAAGACGCCAACGTTCACTGGTCCAGCCATGCCACCAAGGGGCGTCCCGTTAATGGGTTGCGGTCTGGCTGCCCCAATGGCACCAGGGTTGAGCCCCATTGCGAGGCCAGGGGCGTTACTGAAGCTGCCATTGATTGTTTGGCTGTTGAGATTGTTCTGTGGCGGAATTATCGTATTATTCAAATTGCCAAAACCAGGCGGGACCCCCAGGCCAGGGGGGAAGGTGTTGGCGGTTGCGAACGGCAATCCATTTCCATTCATGGAGTTTCCGTTATTGGCAATAGGAGCTGCGTTCACTCCTGGGGGCGGACCGGGGCGAACACCAAGAGGATTCTTGGAGAAACTCAGGCGGATCCCTCCCTTGACACTATTGGAGAGTTGGCAGCCGTATAATTCATGGAGAGCCTTGGTTGCAAAGGAGATATCCTCGAATTCAACAAAGCACATAGGTCCATTCTGTTTATTGCGGAAACAAAGCCGCTTGTATCCTCGTTGTTTCGTGAAGAGGGCCTTGAGTTCATCCTCAGAAGTATCGTGTGGCAGATTCCCCACATATAGCGTATTGCACGGCGGGTTTTGATCTGCGGGATTGACTGGGGGATAATTTACTCTGTGGAACTGAGAATGCATGTACCCCGTGTTTGGTGACATTGTCGGTGGTAGACTCGGTGGCATTGTGGCGGTAGGAGTTCCCATGTTGGGGGTTTGTCGGGTACTACTCAGAGGTTGTATGGATGGCCCAACGTTGGTTGATAATGTCAGGCTATTGAAGCGGGAAAGGCTTGCAGGCGGGTTTGTGGAGCGTCGTGGCATGGCGGTCGAGTTGGAGGGCCCATTCCTAGCATATCCAACGGCATCATTTAGCAAATCGCCGGTTTCTTCATCCGTGTCCCGTTCAATCATCAAATTTCTCGAATCGGAGATAACGTCATTCATTCGACCATTGATGGGGGACCGCGGGGAGATGAAGCTTGAGAATACGTTATTTTCCTCTGGAGTAGGGAGTTCGCTATTGCCTGGTATTCCCCTCCCGGCCATATTTGGAAAGCCTCCGTCGAAAAGGCCACTGCTAAAACGGGATGTCTGGCGCGATAGAGTCGCAGGTGTGCTAACTTGGGATATTGAACTCGGTGTGGTGATGGTTGAGGCATGATCGATTGTATTACGACGCGAGAGCAGAGAGGAGGTAGATGAAGTAGAAGTAGGAAGAATTTCTATAATCATTTTCCCGTCCCCTCCGTTGTTAAGTTTGCCATCCAAATGGTCTTTCACTTTTTCGGCTTCGGTTCTTGTTTTGAATTGGGCAAGAGCGGTTGCGTAACCTTGGTCGTCGGGGTTTTCAGTTTCGATGATCCGTGCCTTGATCAATTGATCCGAGAATATAAGCAGGGCACCGAGCGTCTCGTTAGAGGTGTTGAGTGTGAGTCGACGCAACAGAACAGCAGTAACAGAGCTGGCAGCGATGCTCAGATTGGAGTAGGAGCCATTGAGGCCATTCAAGCCGTTTGCGCCATTTCTAACAGTGTGCAGGTCGGCAGGAAGTAAAGACGGTTGGCCGATAGGGGGGAGGGCGGTGCCAAAGGTACTCGTAGTGGGAGGCTGGCACGATATAGGAGAAAAAGGCTCTGGCATGTTCGCATTATGGGTACTCGAAGTACCGTTGGTGGTGGAAATGGCGAGATGAGAAGTTGTGCCAGGAGTCGATGCGTTGCGCTTCAACACAGGGTTGAACATTGCGCCAGGCTGGTTGGGCTGCCCGTTGCTCATGACGGGCGCAAGAGGCAGAAAATGGCCTATGTATCGACCAAAACTCCGGGAATGCTGGGGTGTGTATGGACAGATCTTAGCACGATCCTCGCGAAAAAAGTCGCGGGTCGCGTAGGTCGACGGTCCCAAGCACGGTCGCTGAAATGGGGTGACGATAACGATCGCAAACAGTTAAGATCGCGGGTAAGGGGACCAGTGGTTTGGATTCGAAGGGACTCGAAGGTCAGGGAGGAAACGAAGGTACGAAGTGATGGAGAGGCTGGTAGCAGGTGTGACAACAATTTTGAAGGCTCTGACCAACTCTCCAGAAACGCGCTGAGCAAGGGCAAGCAGCTGATCTCGGGAGGCGGTCAATCGCTGAACACGACAGAAGAAGAGGATGACGCGATTGGGGACGATTGGGAGATAGCCCAAGGCGAGACTCGAGACAAGACGCGATGGGGGATGGGCGATGGCGGCCAGATGGGTTTGTGGTTGGCTGCGTGGACGGGGAAAACGAGCTGGGGTAGTGGAGCGATGCGACAGGAAAGATAGCGAGAGACAACCGCGACGACAGCCCCGACGGCGGCGATGGGCGCAGGCGCAGGCGCTTCACGGTCTCGAACCCACGGGAACGGGTGGAGGCGACTGGAGGGCGAGACGAGGCACAGCGACGAGCAGCGGGTGGAGAACCCAATGAATGGGCGGGAGACGGGAGTGGGTAACCACAGCGGTGGAGGAGAGGAGGGCGGACACGAGACAGCAAAGGACGCCAGCAACAAACACGCAGCAAGTGAAGGGAAGAAGGGGGAGAACGGGAGAACGGGGAGATGAGGATGCGAAGAGGAGGGAGGGAGGGAGAGAGAAGATGCAGAATCGAATCCTGGACGAAGGCGTAGGGAGAGCAGCAAGAAAGCGGTTGACTAAGCCCCGGCCGCCCTAGCTGGCCTTCGGTGCGCGGTGGGCTGTGGCAGTAGGCGCGGGTGGGTGGCAGAATCCAGTTGAGATGAGACGATACGATATGCAGGCAGAGAGAGGTTGATAATGTACGGAGTAGAGCAGTTCAAGCGAGGTATGTCAAGAAGCTGGTGGTCGACGGTGGAGATACCTGCTGCGGCGGGGATGTCTGCGGCTTATGCTATGTATCTGCGGTTGGTGATTGTGAACGAATCCGAAGGGAGACGATGCGGAGGGTTAAATAAGAGGGAGACCATGGGTGAGTTTTGAAGCTTGAGAGTTCCCAGATCCAGCCAGCTTGCCTCTCTATCTCCAGCTACACCCGAATACTCATAGACATCACTCTACAACAAAGCGCCAATCTCCCTTCTGGACCTCCAACCTCGTTCAACAACCACATCAAACCTCTCCCAGCTAAATCTACGGAGTACCAACTAACTTAACCCAACCGCCAACCGCCGTTTCTCCACCATGCCCGCTGTCGATGCAACTTGGCGCGTCAAACATTGCACAAGACGAAATCCGATTCCCCGTTAGTCAGTTTAGTTTACTAATAATTCTCCGAACAAGAAAACCGTTTTGGATCCTGAAACTTGCCACAAGTTGCCAGCGCCTTTTCCCTTCACCTGGTTAACTTATGGGCACGTCCTGCCAACCAGTCAACCGGGGACTCCCAACGAAAGGAATAAGTTAGTTAAGCATTCTTGAATGCCATGCTTTCTTTCTCTGTTTCCCTTCTATCAAGCCTAAAAAACAAAGTGATATGCTGGCTCATTATTCCCCTTTGTGTCTGCCCGGCTTGTGGGGGATAGATAAAGCCTTGGGTGAAAGTAAAGTTGGTTGATATACTTTCCCACCCCCCCGATCTATGGTAGATTCAAAGTCTCTGGGGGATCGCTGATCCGTGCAAGGTCCAAATGTTTCAGTTGGTTTTATTGTTAGAAATTCCAGTGCTCAACATTCTGCCCTTCTCGTTTAAATAACTTGACCATCAATGCGCCGTTGCAGAATGACGCAATTCAAACTGATAAAAGCTGCCGTCAATGCCATTGTATGGATAACCGTGCCTGAAATATGAATGCAGAAAATCATCTGAAAACGAAAAATGGGGCTTTTGATCAAAATGGCCGTGCACCTTGCAAGAAATTGCCAAGAATCCATCGCACCAAGATTTTCCAAGAAGCTTGTCGCATGCAGCCTGTACGGAGTAGGCTGGCCTGGAGGCTGGCTTTACCCTGACATGTCCATCCTTCAGATCAGTGGTCTGGGCCGGGAGCCCAAAAACTTCGAACTTTGTCTCCCCTTGATGATCACATTTATTTTAAATTATTTTGGTGGGACTGTGGGGAAGATTTCGAGGTCGATTGGAAGATTTTCATCTCGACCATGGTGCACAACTTATTAGCCATCTTCCTCTCCCATCGCGATTTATGTATATAGCCAACTAACCCATCCACCGCCGTCCGTCAAAGGAAGATAATGCCCAGCTTGTCAGACCGCGAGCCCAGGGAAAGGTTTAAAAGAAGAAGAGGAGGAGGAAGAAGAATTGAAACGTCCCCTAACCCCTCCTTTCCCAAACCCAAAAGCCCCGCTAATGCAATCCTCATCAGCCCAAAACTTCAAACCTGCAGCAAAACCTGCAAGAATACAACACGTTTATTGGACGTGCGGAGGGAGAGGCCAATCCCGCGCATTGATAGGCCCAGACTTCCAAAGTACTCTGTCTGTAACTCCCCGCTGGACCTTGCGACCGCCGTAGGGAGGGAAAAAAGAGAAACAAAATATTGGAAAGAAACCAACCCACCACTGATGAATATTCCCAACCCTCAATCCCCATCCTCATTCGCCTCCAGCAACCCCTTGCTTGATATTTAAAATACCCGGCGTGTACATACGACATGCACATTGGACATACATCGAGCCCGGCGATCACACACACTGCCCACTGTGCCCAGCAGTCCAAACCATCCTTCCAGACATCGCATACCCTGATAGGCTAACAACTCCTCGCCGGGGAAATTGGGGGGGGATTTTTGGACCAATCGACCCCAGAACCAATGTGCTGGGGTGCGTTAAGGGGGGCCGGCTCTGGACCGGGGGGGTTGTTTAGACCGGGGTCGCTGGGCCAGTCAGGACTCAGCGCACGCGGTGGTCACGACGCGTTCCCGCGTTGGCGTTGGGGATTTTTTTTGGTGGTGGTTTAGGGAGGAACTAATAATTTAGTATTCGCGTTGGCTATACGGATAGATAGGAGGAGCCTCGAGGCCCGAGGGTGGGTTGGACTGGATGCCAGGACGAGGATGGCGGGCAAGCAAGCAAGCAGGGACCTGGGGTTGAAACTTACTTCTCATGATTGCGTTTTGATGCGGGACTAAAGTAGTAGCTCGTTACCTCCTCTCATTTTTGTATGCTTTCCTTCTCCCTCCCCTTGGAATCTGGATCAGCGGTGTATGGATTTTGCTAGCCTGCCAGATCCCCCGGCGATTGGCGATTGATTGGCGATGGTGGGTGGTTGGATGAAAAGATTCAGTGGTTATTATTAGTTAGTGGATTGGAGGCTGGTTGGAATTTCTGTGCAAGGAAAAGCTGTCATCACCATGCCTTGCTATTTATTGGTCAGTTGTGTCAATATTGTTTTTGTGATAGATAACTAATGCGGCCCCTTGGTTTCTTCAAGAGCACGCTTCTTTGAATCCGTCTTTTTGTTCTCCCCTGCGGATTTTGCCCGGGTGGGCCAGAGGCTTGTGTATGAAGAAGGGTGGAGTAACTCCATAACTAGATGGAGGTGGGAAAGGTTTACATATGACTCGCTAGTTTTATAAGAACGTATCTAGCAATGGGCCCGTCCGATCCCGTAGGGCTGGGATAGATATATATATCAATCCAGACAACAACTACATGCCTCATTCAACATGAAATAAGAACGTCTTTGGAATGTGGTTTCCATTCTGACTATTAACCTTGCATCTTCTTCCCGGATGTGTAAATATATATATTTTCAGCCTGGGTGGTAAAAATTCATAGGCATTGCTTTTCAAGAATTTGATAACCAGTAATAGTATATAAGAATGGCTGATGTCTATCGGATCTACTATGAAATGATCATGATCAGATGAAATATAAAGTACACAATGCATTCTATATAGGACAGGCGACTAAATAGTCACTGATCTTACTTAAGCGTGGTTGTGGCTTTTTGTATACGCATGCCTTTGAAGCGTCGCTTGATGGAAGTATATAGAAATGTGATGGTGTCGAACCCGCGTATCAGGCTGGTCAGAAATATAAGAGTGTGCTTAATCATGAGTTAGAATTGCACTTTAAAGACATATATCAAAGCATGTATGAAAAGTAGAGGTCATACTAGAGTTGTAGAGTCTGATGGATATCTAATATTAGATTCCATGGTTAAGGAAACAAAAGCGGTGTAAATCCAGAACAGTAGCTACCTACCTCCCTGAAATATGATGAAGCTAGCTCAGAAATGTGTTGCTTATACACTATGGCAATGGATAAAGCTATACATAACTGGGTTGCAACAATGAGGCCATCCATGAATCCGGCTATTGTATGAGCTGCCAATAACTCTTAAATAAGCTTAAATAGGTGTAAGCTCTGTATTAGACAGTTTCTGGGAGGAGAAGGGGAAGAATGCCAACCAGCATGGCACCATTTCTTTTGTGATGAGCTTTAATAAGATGCCCACACTTCCGAAGTAAAGATCAGAAGAATTTGGATCCAAAATAGCCTCCAAAGGAAGCCAATAGCTTAGTAGTGCATATTACAAAACTGCCAGTTGATGGGGACAGTGATGTATTTCATCAACTATCGTCGTCATAGCCGATGTGATTGAGCAAACACCGACCCTTGTAGCTATGAATATTCGGTGAGACAACCATAACACACGACTCTTATAGGATCCGGTTAGCCCGAAAGCTCGCGAGTTGGACCAGTTGGGTGGTCAGACTTGAAGGTCATCTTTTATTGAAACGTACAATGTGTGGGCGGAGCAGAAATAGAAGCAGGAGGATATATGGTTTCTTAAACCAGAACAATGCTTTGTGTTTTGTGGTAGAAAAGTAAAGTGAAAATGAAACAAAAATAGATTGTGAAAGATTAGGCATTCTTTCTACTTGACTCTTGAGCTGGAAACCAACGGATTTATTGAAATGGATCACAGGAGTCAAAAAAAGAGGGATGAGAGGGGCAAATAAACAAAGGGGCATTTTCAAATATAACAAGCAGAATATTGAGTTTGCATTGTTACCCTGAGAAAACCCAGCTGTGATAGTTCTCTCTGATTTAAAGGGTATTTCGTATTTGAGGCGATTGCCCCAAGGGTAGTCTTTTCTGACAGAATCTTGTTGGATGGAGAGAAAAGGAGCGGTCACCTTCGAAGCCAAAATCGGGAGGGAATTTTAAGCGAGGAATGCCAAAACTTGTGAAAAGAAAAAGGTGCCAACAGCACCTCGCAGGACGGCCAGACATAAAGATAACAGCCCAGGGTTTGGCGTGGCTTGTCATTTGGAACAAGAAAACTCCGTTGAGAGAGAGCCCAGGAGACAAGCCTTTGATACGGTGCGGCTGAAAGACTCTTTTCAGCAGGAATGCATTTGGGGAGGGATATCGCCTGCAGAAGAAAGGAACTTCAAAATGTGGCTGCTCGTATTCCATGATCCATGATCCATCAGTCAGTGGCATCAGAATCATATCGGACATGGGATGTTTTGATGCAACCGATGGGGTCATCCCGCCATTTAAGGTTTGCCGGTGCAGTTTGACGAGCCACTAGGCCCAATAGGGGAAAGCGCGGGTTGCTATCCCAATCAAATCCAAACGTCGCTCGCAGAGCCGCGCTGTCTTCCCCTGGGCAAAAAGCCACTCCCAAAGTTGCTTTCCACACTGGAGGAACCTGCCTGGGCCGCCTCCTTTCCTCTCAAAGCTTACTGTGCCATTCATGGGAAGATCTTGTCAATCAAAAGATTTGGCGCCTCAGAAAAGTGGATCTGGACGTCGAGAAGCATTTTCTGGAACTTCACAAAGATATGGAACTGCAGCCTGTCGGCCCGCGCTTGAAGTTGTCAACACAACGGCTATTGGGATGACACATTGTCACCGCTTGCATCGCAGACTTTGTTTTTCGTATTCCAGCCCTTGGCGCCTATCCCTCTTCTCCAGCGCTTGCCTGCATTCTGCAACTTCCAATGCACCCAAGACCCCTGATTACGAAGTCGCATCAATTTCATTCAGCTGAACAAGGGTACTTCCATTCCTGACTGAGGATACGACAGCCACGAGGGATGATTTCTGCGATACCCCTCCAGGTCTTCTTTCCACTTCAGGCCTCTACGAAGTTGGGCGCAGGAAACACGGACGTGACGCCTGCTTTCAGCAGCCTTGGTCCGAACCGTTGTACCTCCACCAGCTTCGTCTCTGCACGAATAGTGTGCTGGAGCAAAGCATTTCGCATGATTGATTCGATTTTGGAATCCGTTAACTTTATTGCAACGAGCGGGGTTTGGGGGGGGGGGGGGGGAGGTCGCACAAAAAGGGGAGATAAATTTAATTTGTAGGATCCAATTAAGTTATAATATTGACGA
>JANTQI010000085.1:44005-128389 GCA_032988985.1 Emmonsiellopsis sp. PD_5 | reverse complement strand
GGGGGGGGGAAAAAATTTTTGCGTGATTGTATTTGTTTTTGGATGCCTTTACTTTTTTTGAAAGGGGGGGGGGGGGGGGGGGGGGGGGGGGTTTCGCGACCAAGAGTCGAAATAATTAAATTTCTGGCACGTATCTAGAGTCAACACATCGCGAATTGGTGACGGCGGGTCTTTCGCTTGGCCTGAGAACGAATTGTGGGATGAGTACTCCGGAGTTGAGGCTCCCCTCTCGATGAAAATAAGGTTTCATCCAAGACGCCATCATGCGAAAAACATCCAGGATCGTGATTGCGATTCCTGAATATCACTGGCCCACTTATCTCAATACTGCTCCCCAAAGCAACCTGGGAAAAGGGTTTTGACAGGGGCCCATAGGAACTGGCTCACCACTTGGTGAATTTGAGTTTCGTTGTGGCAGGACTCGACATGGATCCAATATTTCCTCAGAAATATTATTAGTGGCTTGACGCAGAGGTCGAGTTGAGCCACAAAAGTGACTCCCGCTGCGCGGGGGCCTAGGAGCCGCCATGAGCAAGGAACGTTTTATTTGCCTTGGCGCGTGTGGAAATGATGGATCATATGCGTCTGTTTCCCATGCCCGATTCTTTTTTTAAACGCTTAATACCCAGGTGCCACCCTCGATTTTCAGCTCCTTTTGATATTTTTCGTGTCTGCTCCATGTCTGTCGACCTGCGGGCTTTCTTCTACTTTCTCCTACTTTCTTGTCCCTCGTTTGTTCGACAACTGCCATCATCAGAATGGCCGAACTAACCGTTGGTTATGTGTCCGGTATCATAGCTGCTGCCATCTTTTTACGTACGTACCCCCAAACCGACGAAAAAAAGAATGCAAGTTGACTAGTTTGTGGGGAGCAGTTCAATTTTTTATTCCAATCGCAACAGCTCTCATCTTGGCCGGTTTGCTTCGAGACGAAAACTCCCTCGCGACCTGGTAAAAATTTTCACGTCCCTTTCCTTCTCTTTTCTCATTTTATTCACTATAACTCGCACTCTTCGACATGCATCTGACTATCTCGAGTAGGACCCAAGTTGGTCGCGCCCTCCACTCAACTTACTGGCCACTAATTGTTGGTGGCGACTCTGCACTTACGAGTGCCGTTAACAGAGCTGTTCAGTTTGAGGCACTCCTCAGACCTCTGGCTCTTGGTATCATCGCTATTGCTGCGGTTGTCACCCCTCTGGGACTATATGAAGATATTGTACCGTCAACTACCACTTCATTTCAGCCATTTCAATATGCGCAAGACCCATCCTCATTTGGCTCTGGAACTCCTCCACGAAGTGATCTTGGCTTCAACCGAGTCTGCGGAAACAGCCAATACGTGGCTTGCCCCGGCTCAGACCTAGTAACCACCGACCTAAAGAACGGGACACAAATCCTGCCTTACGGATACGATTCTCGAATTCCAGGCAATGTGACCGATGCATTCGGGAGTGGGCTCGAGGGCTTAGCCCCCACAGTTTCCGGTATTTTCGACATCGAATGGAGGACATATGGGATCGATTTTTCGGAAAGGGTAAATAACGGGTCTAGATATTTGATTGGCAACTACCGACAAGCCGGTATTCTGGCTTTGAATAATGCCTATGATATTATCGAAGGTCTGATCGTAGATACGAAGAATGGTGGTATTGGGTTTCGGAATCACACGATTCCGTCACCTTTACCTCACGGAGGCGAATGGTCGGAGGATTTGCTTTTCGTCGAGCCGCATACACAATGCATCGATACGAATCTAACCCTGGACTTCAGAATCGGTCTCAACGCTAGCATCAAGGCCAAGGAGTTAGTCCTTACCGACCGAGGTGGATTTGTGAATTTCAATACGACCTATCCCTACTATGATTTAAACGATACTCAATCAAATCCGGACCTCATAGGACGGGCGTACAAAGCTGCATATCTGAACAACGCACAAACAATGATGTATCTCAACGTCTCCAACCCAAACGAGGGAAACTTAACCGCTTGGTCCTACCTCAACTCTAAGATGAACAAAACGTTTACTCTTGAAGGAAACATGGTGGTAGACTACGATAGGCTCGTTACGACTGACAAATGGGGTTCCTATCTACTCACTCCTAACGCGCTGTTCAATACAACTTACAACAGCACCACCGCAGGGGATGACTACCCGAACCCTTGGAAAATTTCCTCGGCAAATTTTTCTTCTATATGTATGTCATTCCCAGGCTAGTGATACAGTGGAATAAGGCTAACTCGGTAATAGCAACTATCTGCCAAGGTGCTGGTGGACTTGACTTGGCCAATATCACAAATATCGGCGTAGCTTGTGGCATGGTCCTAGGCGCTGCTATACGTAAGGATGGCTCTCGTTCTTTAATCTATGAGCCGGGGACCGAATGGACCATACCTCTGTATAGTTGTGCCTCAACGTCACGGGCCTCGATCAAAACCGTTGGCTTTCGCTACAACGGGACAGACGGCCTGAATAGTCTTGCAATCCGCAGTATCCGCGATAAAGAGTACCAAAAAGACGAGGACAAACCACTTTGGGGTGTGGAACATACCGAACAAAACTTAGATGATGTCCAACCGATATGGGGTCTGGTTTCTAGCAAATATGAAGGGCGCTCCGATATTTCTGTTCTTCGGAAAGAATCGTTGTACCTCCCCGGATTTTTGGATCGGTTTATCGGCGGGCCTACACAATATTACAACCTACCAGGTATTTCATTCCACATGGGAGCATTTTCTACCGCCTACCAAATATCGAACTCGATGCCAACCGGCGTGTCCGACTACTCTGGCGCGACAAACATAGCAATGTATGCGAAATGGCAGGAACTCTCGGATACAGCAAGCTCAGCAGCAAGGATTATCAACCTCGTGTGGACTGACGTTGCCGCCAATGCGGTCGTCGGAACCAAAAGCTGGTTTGGACCTCGAAAACAAAATGACCTTGCGAAGCGAGACGACCATGGGGGCTCGCCTCGGCCAAAAGAAGGGGATTTGGTTGAGGTCCCCGTGACAGTGTTTAATCGACGCGTGAAATATGACTTGAAATTCGCGATCCCTGCCTTTGTTGCCCTCCTGCTTGCCATCATCGTTGCGGCTTTATCTTGCGTTTTATGCATTTTTGGTCGCGCTCGACCATCGAGAGTACGCAAGTATATTTTCCACACCGCCCCAGGCCGTATTATTGCAAGCTACGCGTACCCCGGTCAAGTCAGCCAGCAAGCTTCATCCAAAATGTGGGATCGGGCAGTGGGTTCCAAGAGGATCGCGGTCGGTGATCTAGCCCCCCGGTCGTTGGATACGATCAAGATGGAAAATGAAGCCAGCACCAACATGGATGTTCCGTTGCTTCATAGAGAGGAGAGCGGTGCAGAGAGGCTGCCGCCTCCTAATCCTGGACTCACGTCCCCTACTACTCAACAATATAGGCCCTATAGTCCGTAAGTTATATGCTGCGCTCCTGAACCCCCTTTCCGCCTCCTTGTCGCACATTACTCACATACCTGTACTTAGTTCTGCCGTACATAACCCTGCCCCGATGCAATAAACAAATCCATTCTTGCGCTCCTTCTACTGCCGAATATAACATCAAGTATATACCGAGCACTCCGTCGACACTTTACAAATTAGGTCCTATCCTGTTGGAGTTGATCACGAGGTTCCTGTACACCGATCCACGGATATTATATATACACCGTTATACTTGGGCAGCCCGTGGCCCTCCAAAGCTCCTATTCCTCCCCCTACCACGATCCTTACGTTTTTTATCATGAATTAATATTTTTTTCTTTCCCCCACTCCAACCATCGTGGAACAATCTCCTGTGTCTTTCTGATCTTATAATTTTTCAATTCTACGCCACATATTCTTTGTGAAAAATACCCATCCATATATTTATGCGGGACCTTCCGTACATACTCATCCCTGATCACATTAGTTATTATAGCAGGCGATTTTTCTGTTTACTTGAGCCATATTTTGAGAAGGAGATGGATTCTCTCAATCCATTCAATATTTTATAATGTACATAAACACAGCCATAAACATGGACATAGAGAAGTGATTTTTGTCTCTTGTTTATTTATAGGAAGTATGGATCCTCAAACTAGAGATCCAAATACCAAATCCATAATTTTTTACGAGGCTAGTCGTGTTGATCTTACCCAAAGAGAAACTGGGGATCAATATAGACCGAAGACACCCATGGTGCACCATCACACAGGGATAGTAAAAGGTTATTTAGCAATTGCTCAAGCAAAGAAAGCATACAACCATTTGATATACACTCAAAATTGCCTCAAAGCATACGTCTTCTCTCTATATATATATACATGCCAAGTAAAAAGGAAGAAAACCAGAGAGCAAACAAATAAAAACCAAACAAATACCCAAACGCCATAAATAATGCCCAGTCGCGCTATAGATACATATCAAGATAAAGTGTGGGGGGATACTCGGGGTAGAGGAAGGGTGGGATCGTCGTAGAGGCCGTTTCCTTTAATGAACATGTCTTTCACTTAGGACGGGGAGTTTTCAGGGCGTAGTTAGCCGAAGCGCGAGCCATGCGGGCGTCGTTCGTTCGTTGGCTTCATGGTCCGTTTTTTTTTTTTTTTTTTCCGGTGGGTTTCATTATTCTGTAACCTTTTCCGCGTGCTTCGCGGCCGGTTTTGAGAATTTGGGCTCAACGAGGCCGACCTGTTCGGGTTGGGGTATGTTAGTTTAGTCGCTTTTGACTTGTTCGTTAAGATTTTTCGAGCATTTGATGTCGTGAGAAGATAACGCTCGGGAAAGACTTCAATCCCGCTCAAATCTAGCAAAAATCCCATCTCTTGTAACATCAGGTAGCCTTCCCACGAAACCGAACCAGCACACTGGAAGGGGGGGGGGGCTTGGGGAAGCAAAATCATAGCCCCCAGATATCAAAAAGCCACATACCAAACTCAGCAATTTCCACACAGGCTCACTTGGCTGTGCGCCAACACCCAACCAGTATTTCGTCCGTGGTCTATCGAGCGCGATATCTTTGTATGGTTTCGCAACTTTTGCTTCCTCAGCTGACAGGCCGGTAGGAATCTGTGGGATGGGATTGTAGGTTCCGAGGACTTCGAGGGGTTTGGAATTGCGCGCGGATCTGGAGAGAAACCATTAATTAGCTGGATATTCACGCTATATATCTGTTTGTAGGCGGGAATAGTCCCCGTTCATTACACAGAACTAGGGATGCTATAAAAGTAGCCGGTAGACCTCAACCTGAAGTTCTACTCGGCCTTGGTTGGATTGATTTGGACGTACCTCGCTTGAGCCACGACAATATTGTAAAAAGGCTGACGGCGGTTGCCGAAACGGGCCAGACGGATTTTGACGACCATGACGAACGGGTAAAGACTAAATCAAGTAGGGTTGGCGGCAAACTGGAGTCACAATTGAGCGAGCGCGATGTCTGGATGTAATCCGAGGCGGATGGATGTTGAAGCTCTGAACATTTTGACGGATGCGGAGAAATATTATCGCGAGAATTTGGAGCTGACTAAGCCGATCCAGTCATAGGCACGTGATACCCGGGGTATGACGGGGCCCCTTTTTTATTTCGATCCATTCTACATTTGAAAAGCGGGTTGATATCGATATTGGCTTAAAAGACAAGGGCCCAAGCCAGCCTGGTATTGGAGTTTTACTATATACAAGAGTTTCCCGACCTTAGGTCCACAATTCAACAAAATATATACACATCATGAGCCATTTCACCTGCTTGCTAGACAGTCAAGGTATAATTGACGCTATTCCCTGCGACCCGAGGATATGCTTCAATCATGAAATGAGTTGCCTGGCCCGCTGCAATGACTAGATCAATAGCAGCACTGGTGATCACGATCCCTTCAGTTGTCCCTAAAACAACAGTTAGAGTATGTTTACGAAAGACAAAGTTAACAAAGGCACGTCGATGTCGGGTTTACTTACAGTCCCAGTTCCACTGTGAGCCAAACGTGGTCCGGCCCTGCTGCAAGGGTCCAAGGTACATCGTCCAGTCATCAACGAGGATCGTTCCGTCTTCTTTATAGGCGGCTACCGCGGCTGGCTTTCCAATGCCATTCCACGCCACCGGGACGGAAAGGTCGGATCCAGCTACCGCCTTTGATGAATTGGTTGCTACAGTTGGTGTGTCCCATACCACAAGCTGGATTTGGGAAGATGCACCGGCTGAGAAGGAAACGGTCAAATTCGTCTTGATTCCGGGCGTTTCTGCGGCGGAAAAGTATTGGGACAAGAATGCTGATTTCAAAATGATGCTGGCGGCCGCGGTTTCGTAATCAGTTCCTTCGGCGAGAGCAGTGCCCGCATCTTCAATTCCCGTGACGACGTTGCGATTGAACAAAAATGGAAGCTCCAAATCTGCTGGTTCCTCTCCGGCTTTGTGGAACCCATACGCAGAGCTGGACTGCTCTGCCGCGGTAATGTCGACAGTGCTATCCGCAAGGCTGTTCACAGTACCGGCTGCTGCCTGGAATAATATATCCACAGCAGTCTGGTCACGGAAGGTATGGGATGCTCGATCAAATAAGTCATTGCCATTATCCCACATTACATTCGCGATATCGTACTTCCTTGCCATGGTGGTTAGGAAGTCGAAGTACTTCCAGCGAGCAGCTGGCTCGGTGTGCACTGGTGATGGTAGCCACTCTCCCAATATTAACGGTGTATCAGTGAAATTATTACGGATATTGGCAAAGTCAAGCTCCAGAGCTGCCTTATCGTCGTCGGATCCCCAAACGGTCTTGCCCCAGGCGCCGAAAACAAAATCATCTAGTTACGGAATTATCAGTACTGCTTCCCAGTTGTTGTGATGATTTATTCCATGAAACTTACAAGGAGAGTAGTAATGGAATTGAATAGCATATGGGTTGGTGAAGTTGGTCGGTGGTTCGAAGTAGAGGCTCGTTTTGATACTATCTTCTCCCGGGCCAACGAGGTTCACCACTCTTTCAGCGTTGAATCCGCCGGCATCATTGATAGCCTGAAGGAAAATGTTGTTGAGTTTGTTGATTTCCGTAGCATGTTCCTGCGTGTCGCCAGGTGGTTCATTAATGGTTTCGAATGCCACATGGGAAGATACACAGGCAAGCTTCGTCCCGATCTGGTACCACAAACGGTAGAATTTCTCCTCTATCATGGCATAATCCGCCCCCTCCGCAGTAACATCCGCCCAAACCCATGAATCGTGGTGTACGTTGACAATTGCGTACAAGTCGCGGGAGGTTATCATATCGAGGACGTCCGCTACACGCTGGAGCCATTCCGGATCGACTGTCCAGTCAGGCGAATCGCCCTGGTTGGAACTGCCGGTGAAATGGTACGCCCATGTTACTGCTTGAGTTAATTCCTAGCTGTACTGAATATCTAGTAGATAGGTCAATATCGGACATACCTGGCAAACGAACACTCTTGAAGCCAGCTGCTTTGATATCATCAAAGGTAACTTCTTCTACGGGTGGGTTGTTCCAGTCTCCCTCATCTTCAACGGCATCCAAACTATTGCCCAAATTCCATCCAGGGGTCAATGCAGAAACGAAATCCGCGGCCGTAATGGGTTCGAAGTCGCCCGTGCAAGTCTCTTGGCTGTGCACGATAGCACGCTGCAGGAAGAGGATACCCGCACCGATGGCGAATAGCCGTTTACAGACGGAAGCCATGTCGATGGTTTCGATCGCGCCTATGAGTAACTGGTTAACTTCTATAATTCCAATGTTGATCGGTATCATACCTACAATGAGCACAGACCAATCAAACTTCGAATCTCAACGGTTTCACAAAGATCAGCCTTTCCTCTCATCTATTCAAGAAATAGATTTGCCCGGGGTGGCTCCATCCATATATACAAAATCCCCAGACGCGGGAAGCCGGGGATGGCATGATCATTGCATGGGTTTTAAGGACACGGGTCAAAATTTGACCTACCCCGCGATGGTCTCGCACGACATTATGAGGAAAAAGCCCAATTCGGCGCTTCCTTGACGAAAATGGGTGCGAGAGTTAATATATATCGGGAGAAGCAAGGGGGTTACGGACCGGCGGCCCCTGGCGTGTTTCTCTCCGCAAAACATCCCCAACCCCTGTCAAGCTGTCAACCACAGACGGGATTGGCTCAGTTCATTCATCACGGAAAAATTATTCCTGGGAGAATGTGGGCCGATATGAGTGTCGGGCCATAGTCGGCACCTAGTACTGTATTAGCCATTCTCCGAAATGAAGGCTTCTCCTGAGGAAACCGGGATCAAAATATCCTTGGGGATCGAGCCCTGGAGGTGATTCTGCAGGCACGTGATGTAATTAACCCTATCTCAGTTTATCAACCCGCCGACGTCATCTCTTTCTTCTCCGCAGACAAGCATACACACTGCCATGACAAGCAAATAATCAATTGAGTTTTTTCCATCGTTAATAACAATCCGTTCGAAGCCTTCACTGTCTGAATAACGGGCAGCTCGCTATAGATATTTCTCTTTGAAACGACGACGTTACATGTTCCGCTCCCCAAAGCAAGCAGGCGGATTACTTGCCCGATTCTGTCAGTATAGAAAGCTTACCACCATGACTCTCAAGGTGCGTATAACTACTGCATTACTCCTTGCACTCATTATTGCTTCTTATCTGTAAAATCTAAATCTCACCGCTTGCGCCAGACAATTAACGCCAAAGATGCCGCGTCCCTTGACAAAGATCTGATGGAAGAGGGTGCCTTCTCATTAGATCAGCTAATGGAACTCGCGGGGCTTTCTGTATCTCAAGCCGGTATTATTCAATACTCTATGCGATAATTCCCCCCGCTATGAACCGTTCCGTTTCTGGGGACTAACTATCTCCGAACGTGTTTGCCGGCAGTCTACAAGGTCCATCCTCCATCCAAGGGACGGAATATCCTCGTAGCTTGCGGCCCGGGAAACAATGGTATGAACTATCCAATTTCTATATCTGGGAAATTTTAGTCTGCTTGATTTTATTGCCGGTACCATTCTACATTATCAGGCTAACAGGTTCTTTGAATATATACTATAGGTGGTGATGGACTCGTCGCCGCTCGTCACCTAGCTCACTATGGATATAAACCAACTGTATACTACCCAAAGCAAGGAAAGAATGAACTATACGAGGTTCGTACATACGCACATCCTTTCTTTCCTTTCCCCCTTTATCCCAGTTCCCACCCATCACAATCATGACCAGTTTACCCACTCAGCCCCCCTCCATCCCATCTCAATCAAACAAAAAACAAAAACTAACCCCCCCCCACAAAATCCAGCGCCTAAAAACCCAACTCCACACCCTCTCCATCCCCATCATCACCACCACCACCACCACCCCCACCACCCTCCCAACAACCCTCGCAACCACAGACCTAATAATCGACGCAATCTTCGGCTTCTCCTTCTCCGGTCCCCTCCGCGATCCCTTCCCCTCCCTAATCACCACCTTCGAAACAACCCACATCCCCATCCTCAGCATCGACGCGCCCAGTTCTTGGGATATTGAGAGCGGGCCGCCGAAGGAGGGGCCGGGGGCGAAGTTTATGCCGCAGACGTTGGTCAGTTTGACGGCGCCGAAGCCGTTGGTGAGGTGGTATAGGGGTAGGCATTTTTTGGGGGGCAGGTTTTTGACGCAAGGGGTGGCGGAGAGGTATGGGTTGGTGGTGCCGGAGTATCCGGGGGTAGAGCAGGTTGTGGAGGTTGGGGTTGAGGGGGAGGGGGAGGGGGAGGAGGGGGGAAGGTTGTGAGGGTTATTTTTTGGGGCTTTTGGGTTGTGAGGGATAGATGGAGTTAATGATTTTAATTGAAGTGAGTATGGAAGGGGTGTGCTGAGTGGCGGTTTTGATGGAGGAATAACGGTTATATTTTGCTATCAAGGATAGTGATGATTGCTTGCAAAGACTCATATCTCATTTATAGCTCGTTCTAACTCTGGGAATCCTTAAGGTATGGCGTGTTAATGGCAGATGTAATTGACGCTCAATTGGACTGAAAAAAATAGAGGGACGCGAAAAATCAAAGGAAGAGGTGATAGTACTTCCAAACAAGGGAACCTTCCTATGTTCTTCCTTCCTTTACCCAAGGGCGCTCCTAATTTCGCCAACCACACTCTTAATTCTCGGCTCCCTGCTAAACCCTCCATCCATAATCTTCGCCAACGTTTTGTTGATTTCGTATATTTCTTTGGCTGCAATCTTCACTTCCTCGCCAAGAACTGTGACCAGTGTTCCGACAGCAACGAGGGCTCGGTAGATGGCCTCAGAATCTTTCTCTTGCGCCATGAGTTTTGTTAATTCTGCGAGGAGGGAAAGGCCCTTATCGGCTGAATCTGGGTTTGAAGCGTTGCCGGCAGACGTGACGAAGACTGCAAAGTTAATGTAAAGGGTAGACACGGCGATGGTCAAGTTGCGATTGGGTGGATTTCCAGCACTTGCAGTCGCAGACCCAACGCTCCTGATTATGTCGTTGAATTTGTTGATTGCAAGGTTACGACCGCCTTCGGTTTCGAATAGGTTCGCCAGGGTTCGAGCTGCCAACATTGCGTTATTCACATTCAGTGGAGAGTCAAAGACGCCGCTTGATACTAGCAAAGTGACCAAGTCCTCGCCGCTATAGTCAGTCGAGGCTGTAAGGGGTGTCGCGGCAGCGAGAAGCCGAAGGAGATCTAGACCGGGGAGGCGATTCGCAGCAGGCCATGTTGTTGCTATTTTGGCAACCAAAGGAAGCCCAAATTCAACTTCTGGAGATTTCTTAAGTGGGGACGTCTTATCCAATTGAGCGCACAGGGTAACGACAGTCTCTAATTCAGAAGGGTTGAGCGAAACGTCCTTCAGCCCTTCACTAACGAGCTTTGCGTTTAGCTCCTGAAGCTTTTTCTGGATGGCGTTTATATTTGCAGTTTTGATGGCCAGGTACGAGGTCTGGGGTAGAACTTTGGGACGAGATGTTGGGAGAGAGGATGCGGAGTTAGTCGATCCGTCCCCAGGCCGATATCTATTTTCTTGACCCCATGGATCGGCTCCAGGAGGCAGGGGTTGTTGACTTTGTGTTGAAGGTCCGATGGTAGCTCCTTGGGTATTGGTAGTGATGAAACTAGCAACCTGGTCGAGATATCCCATCGGTAGCTCATTCTCCTGAATAAATGTTGTAGCCGCTTCGAATGGATTCTGAGAGAGGTTATATGGAAGTTTCAAAGGCGGTTTCCCATCTTCAATGTCGACATCAAAAACGTAATCATAGTCCTGCCCAAGGTATTCCACCTTTTTGCCACTGCTGGCCGCTGAATCCACCACTGTTCCAACATTTATCCACTCCTGAGAAGCAATTGACCAAGTGTGAGCAGTGACGCTCCCATCATCCTGGCGAATCATCTGGACTTGGCCTTCCTTTGTTCCTAATTTTTGTTTCAAAAAATCCGGACCTGGTAATTTCTCTTTATTGATGTTTCCGACTTGCTGTTGGGGGATGGACGATTCCTTTAGGGAATCTTCAAACTTTGCGACAACAGCTTCATCGGCCTGGCGTTCCTGAGCTCTGCTAAAAACTCGGGTTATCCTATCACTTGCCCCAGAGACAATATCGCCAGTTTCTTGGCACGCCGCAACGCTCCAAACCGATATTGCGGGGTGCGTAATTGTCTGTATGCATCGATCTCCGGTCCATATTCTCACTGTGCGATCCTCACCCGAGCTTACTATTTCGCCAGAGGGCAGGGTTGTCAACGAGTAGATGAAGCTTTCGTGTCCGCGAAGTTCTCCAACTTGTCGTCCTTCCAGAGTCCATAATCGGATAACGCCGTCGTTGCTCGCAGAAGCTATGTGGGCGCCAGATGGGTGATTTGGTGGAAGCTTACAAAGCGCTCGAACAACGTCCCCGATCTTAATCGTCCGGGAGAGCTTTCCAGACACGTTAAATATACGGATTGTTTGGTCAGCGCACCCTAATAGCATGGTTAGTACAGAAATTCGCGGATTTAGATCAGCGCCTTCGAACGGCCTACCTGTGATGACTGTATTTTTGTCGTATGCTAGCACAGCCCAGACACTTCCCTGGTGACCCTCAAGCGTCACCTCGCATTCCCACTTGCCTACCCGCCAGACCTTGGCCGACGAGTCCCAGCTTCCACTGACTATCCATTGGCCCTCAGGGCTTACATCTATCGCGCATATGTTGTGGGTATGACCAAGTAGCATCGCATCGGCATTTGCATCTGCAGGTTTCCCAGGTTGCCTAGCCTCAATAATGGTATCCTGACCACCGGAGAATATGAGACCTTCGGGATAGTCTGACGATGGAGGGTAGTATGCCAGGGAGTTTATGAAGGCGGATCCGTGAGAAGATATGATGTCGTCAAAGGTGGGAGGTGGGGTTGACTGGAGCTTCCAGAGGCGGACGGTGGCATCTCGAGAGGCGGACAAAAGGACTTTGGGGTTAGGAAAGACCACAGCTCGAACCTAGAAGTAAGGAAGGTATATTAGTTTCCTGGCAACGGTGGCTATTGGGATGGTTCAATGCAGTGATCTGTCCACCTCATGCAGAGGGAGCTTATGACCACTTACATCATCGCTGTGGCCTTCCAAAGCCGCGGAGATTCTGAAGTCTGGCATACAGACTGTTCTGTGGTATTCTTCTTAGCTTGTAATAACAGTCTGACAAGCCCTTAATCCTGTGCCCTTGGTGAATCCGAAGCAACAGCTGTAAGGTGAGGTTGGTGTTCTGGAAGACAAGAGAACAGGCTGGATGTCTGGGGTTGATGATGCGAACCCCGCTTAGGTAAGCTCAAGGAGCTCGGGTTGGGAAGGTAAGCCGATCAACGTCAGAGAGCTGATAAAAGCTTGTATGTACCTGGAATCATCAAATAGAAACAGTTAGGATATTTGAATTAGAATCACTACTGGGGGTTTACTACTAATATGGTAATTGTTTGAATTTATTCATATAAACTCGGAAAAGCAGTATTCACAACAGATATTGCAGTCTGATGGGCACAAGCACAAAGATTTTATGTGTTTGACAGTTAATAAGTTACTCCCATAGCATTAATGTTGGCTGGCAGCAGAGGATGAAGAACTGAAATTCACTCATGCAGGTCCAACCTCCAACTTCAGGAAAGGAGGGGAGGGGGGGGTAATCTTAGACGATTCGAAAGACTAGTAGAGGGTTGCTGAAGGATACTAGTAGAAATCAATTCCGCAGGCCTCTCTGTATAAATAAACAGGAGATAAGCAGGCGAAGGACAGCGCAGTGTTTGATACAGCCCAAGGAAGGAAGGTTGAGATATAGAAATCACATGACGCCGCACCATACCGCATGCAGGGCTAGCGTGGCGTACTAGGCCCAAGCGGGCACGGCCGCACTGGCCAACGGCTTCATCGTGCTATCAGATCCTGCAATGCCTGTCCGCCCAGGGTTGCTCAACCTCATCCTGCGCTGTCTTGGGTAGAGAAGTCCGTCACACTCGCCAGTAGAGCCCTGTCTCCGCCCCTCTCCCGTCTTTCTGGCTGCTCGGCTTCTCCTTTCCCTTCCTTCGCTTGCCCTCGTCTATCTCTTCTGCCCGCTCTCCCTCTCTTCTCCGTCTGCGCCTCCCCACCCCTCCCCGTACATTTTTACGACTGCAACGCCGTAACGAATCTGATGATTTTTCTTTTCCCCTCTTTGTCATAACAGAATTCTTGGGGCTACAGTTTCTCATCTGTCGCAAGACGCCTCCATCTTTGAACTTTCTCAGGATCTCATTTTTGCCATTTCAAATCGGATGCCGCGCCACTTCTTGCTCCTTCTTACTACCCTATTTTGACTTGTCTTCTCATTGTGTCTATTTCTCTCTCAAACGCCCTATCTTTCTGTCTCTCCTTCATTTGCTACTCTAAATGGCTTCTGGTAAGTAGCTTCATGATCCCCGCTTTTCGTCGCCAAGGTTTCTATCTACCTCTACGTCTGAGACATTGTCTCTTGCAGCCAGGATCTAATGGCGCAAATGAGCTATAGAATCCTCCAAGGTTGTCCCTCTGACCTGCCATGGCCACTCACGCCCCGTTACCCACTTGAGCTTCTCTTCCATGGTGGAAGACGACCAGTACTACTTGATCTCAGCATGCAAAGGTATTGTCCCCGTGTATCCTGACAGCAAGGAACTAGTTAAACTAAGATCTCTTTCCAGATAACAATCCGATGCTCAGAGATGGAGTAACTGGAGACTGGTCAGTTGAGTTGTGTTGTAGATCTGACAAAATGGAATCTCCTTGCTGATTGTGGTAGGATCGGCACCTTCATGGGCCACAAGGGTGCAGTGTGGCAGGCCCGGCTTTCATCAGATGCTACAATAGCAGCAACCGCCGCGGCGGACTTCTCTGCGTGGGTTTGCCCCATCTTGCAGCGTTTATGTGATTGATCAGGAACTTACCTGGGGCTTGCTTACAGAAAAGTTTGGGATACCCATACGGGAGAGTGCTTGCACACCCTCCAACACGCGCATATCGTTCGTGCCGTCGCTTTCCCCATGCAGAATAATCCCCAGGTGCTCGCAACGGGTGGAATGGAAAAGAAGCTGCGCATCTTCGATCTCACAACCAGCAATGCCTCGTCTCCTATCTCACCATTCGGGTCATCCGCTGCCAATGGAACGAGTGCGGCAGCTGCGGCGCCTACTACAAGCTATGAAATTGGTCCAGGCATTCATCAGGGAACAATCAAATCTATCATCTGGAACCAGGACTACAATATCATCACCACCGCCTGCGAGGATCGAAAGATTAGATGGTGGGATCTCCGCTCTCGTCATCCCTTTGTCGAACATGCCGTTGATGGCACGATTGGGAGCTGCGAGCTGAACACACTCTCGACAAATCCGAACGATCCTGGTATCTTGAGTGTGGCCTCGGGTAAATCCGCTTACTTTTTCGACGGCGCCAATCCTGGTCGTTTACTCAAGAAGGTAGATTTCAAGTACGAGGTTGCGAGTGTTGCTGTCAATAGCCACTCTGGACGGTTTGTGACAGGGTCCGTGGGTGATACTTGGGCGCGAGTTTACTCTTTGGATACTGATGAAGAACTTGGTACGTGTCTGTCTTCGTATAAATTTCTTCCATAACGATTTCCGCTTTAGATATCCCTTTTAGATGTTAAGACAGATAGCTAACCGCACTACACCTACAGAAGTACAAAAGGGCCACCACGGACCAATCTGGTCTGTTAGCTACTCCCCTGATGGGAAACTTTACGGCACTGGTAGCGAAGACGGGACTATTAAGTTGTGGAAAGCTTGTAGAGAACCATATGGACTGTGGAGATAGATAAACGGGACTACGAAAGGAGGCATGTCTGTCTCAAGTTAATACTAAGCGTATTTGCGAAATGCTGGTCAAGGAAGAGAGCACTTTCTATATGAGCTAGATAAACTGATAATCACAAAGAATGTGTGGATACCAAACAACGTCTTACGGAGTCATATCTCCATTTATTATTTTGATGGTCCGAGAGAGGAGAAATTACTTATTTCCCGTCTTTCTGAGCTGCACTCCCGCTTTCGATGATGGCGGTGGTGATGATGCTGCCGAATATTTTCGAAATATCAGGCTTCAACGAGAGAGCCACAGTCAGATGGACACTGGGTAATGGTGCCCTTGTTGTGTGTATATCGATGGGAGGCCTCCCGTAGAGGCCACATTTTGGGTGTCCCTATGCTGGTATCCAGCAATCCTTCATGCCTGCATTGTGGTCATTGGGGTAAAAAGTAAAGCTGTTCATTGTCTGTGTTCAATTAGTACTTTTTTCTTCATCCCTTTCTTCCCTTTTTTCCAGGTTGTATTTTCTCTTTCCCCTCCTTTCTTTTTATTTTTATTTTGAATGTTTTCAAAATATAATACTACTAGTATCAAAGAGTGGTGACATTTTTCACACATGTTCTTGGTCCCCCCCATTTCTGCGATCCACTGTCCATCAAAAATGCGTATAAATGTCGAGCCTTGGAAGCGGACGGAAGTCACGGGACGTGATACTGCCGGTTGCCACCGCCCTCAAGGCTCACGCTCTGCTCAGCCCTGCCAATCTTCAACACGGCCAGTCAGTCACATATCGATCAACATCCAACTATTTCTATCAGGAGCTTCCTATCTTCATACAGTTCCATTAAATACGCAGAATCCTACCTAATTCCTATTCGAGTATTTTACGACAATCCTCCCGTCCTTTATTTCGTGCCGTTTCTCTGCGCTTCCGGACACAAAACCGCCCTCCTCCACACCATGGACAGAAGCTTGGATGAGATCATAGCTGAACGACCTGTACGTGCCGACGATCCAACGTGCTAGAGATGTGTATATGGCAGAGCCCATTACTAACCACTTATGTCTAGAGATCGTCAAACCGTGGACGAAACCGTCCTCGCTCTGACCGTCCTCGACGGAACAATGCGCCTCGAGACGGCGTTAAGAAGGTCTGCAGAAGACACCGCTCGCTTCCCACCCGTCCACAAAGCACCACGTAATTGACTCGCCCTTTTGAGTTCTAGGTCTTCCTCCTCTTCCTCCTGTCGCATCCTCCAACCGTACCGTGATGGCGAAACCAAGCGCGTGGCCTTAGCATGGCTACCAGCTTGCCCGCCTTCTTCTGAAGCAATGGGGTAGTTGCAACATCTAGATGACCTCCGGCTGACGTTCCCCTCTTCTCTTGAACAACAGTCTTTCAGATCAGACCGTACAAACCTAGATCTGTGAGAATGCCTCTTCATTGACCTCGTGTTGACGCTGTTTGCTAACTCGGTCGAAAGTGATTGGGTCCACGATAAATTCGAAGATGATAGAGACAGTGCGTTTATTAAATCTTCGCATTCATGGCCTTGACTTTCCTTACGCATCATCCACAGCTCGTCCTTCCTACCGTGGCGGCCGGGCCCCTCACCTCGACCGTTATACCCCCGAGCCCGAACCGTATGTTCCTCTTTCTCACTTGGACGTATACCCATTTTCTAACCCAAGCTTAGAGCGCAACCCGGCGCCAAGATTCGTGTCACCAATCTCCACTATGACCTAACTGAAGATGATCTCGAGGTACTTTATGATATGCCGATCGAAGCCCAAAGGAATACCGCTCACAACTTCTAAAAGGATCTATTTACCCGCATCGGACCCATTTCCTCCCTTTCCCTTCGATACGATCGAGCGGGCCGATCGGAAGGCGTTGCCTTTGTAACGTATAAACGCACGGTCGACGCACAAACCGCGATCCGCGAGTTCGATGGCGCGAACGCAAAAGGACAACCAATCTCTCTCACGATGGTTTCGTCCGCGCCACCAAGGGCGGCCGCACGTAATCCCTTCGACTTCGCTGAGAAGCCAAAAGGTAGTTTATTCGACCGTACGGAGAAGCCCCGTACCAGGGACAGCCGCAGTCTTAGCCCTGAAGATCTGAGCGAAACCCCCGAGGGTACGACTGGACGTGGGGGACGAAGTCGCCGGAGCGACGTGTCAAAACCCGCACCGGAACATATCGATCGCTATGTTCCTGGCCAGCGATCGCCAAGACGACGAAATGATGGTGGAAGGGGCCGAGGCCGCCGTGCCGGGGAGGCCAAGGAATCTCGGGAGCGAAATGGTAGCGCTGGGAGGCAAGGGGGCAGGCGGCCGCGGAAGACACAGGAAGAACTGGACCAGGAGATGGAAGATTACTGGGGCGCTACCGCTGGCGAAACCGCCAATGCTGCCGATGCCAATGGCAATGGCAACGGCAACGCTGCTCCTGCCCACCCTGTGGCGGACGATGATATCGACATGATTGAGTAGACGGATTGGTATCAGCATAAACGAAGGGGCCAAAATCCAAGTTCCAACGAAGAGCGTCATTCTGTGGAGGAATGGGACACATGAAATTGTTTCAGGCGTGTTTGATTGGTGTTTTTCATTTGGTTTCTATTTCTGTGTGTCTGGTTATAGTTTATATCCCCTCCTCTCCTGGTCTCTTTCACGCATGGGCGGGGTTCAAAACAAAGCTTCCGTGTTGGAATAGTTGTAAGACTACAATTAAGGCAGAAACTGAATATCATGTTTAGTTTGAGTGTTGGCTAATGGCTCTTTATTGGAGCAACATGTCCCTAGCCGCAATAGTCAATGTATTTCAGTGGTCCATCGTGGCCATGACCATGACGTGTCTGGCGGGCAGCAGCGACAGCGAATTGTACGCAGGGCTGGCATAGAAACCCCATGGCCCTACAGAGGGGTATATCAGACCTCATCCTCCTCACTACTGTACACCCATGCCGCGAGCACTGAACATCTGCGATCTGCAGAATTGTTGTTGGAACAAGGTTTTGTCTGTTCAGATCTTTGGTTAGCGGCGGTCTGGTTGCGGCGTAACCACGCGTGCCAAGACAACTGTTGACATGCCGCTTCCTCCGTCTCCGCCAGCTTCCTCGCCGCTCCATCTTCCCTCTTCCCCCTCTGTATACCCTCCGCTCCAATTCCTACCTCTACTACCACCCCTGCTGTCGCCCTGGCCTGACCGGCCCCAATCGAGCTATGTTGTTGATGGAGGAGAAGCAGTGGATTACCGTCCAGCAGAAGACTTTTACAAAATGGTTGGTGCGGCTGGCTTGTTTTGGTTCCGCGTGTGTGCGGCCGTGCAGGATGTGTGGCTAACCAGATGGTTTTAACTGCGTTGTTACTTGCAGGCTCAATAATAAGTTAAAGGCGAGAGACCTTGAAATTGACGATTTGGTCAAGGACCTTTCAGATGGGGTAGGTTTTATGATTTGCTTCTTGTTGGCGTTTCGGAAAGCAATTGATCGCTTCCCCCCCGCAAAACGAAAAAAACCCTGGAACCGAGATCTAGGTTCCAGTAAACTAACTGACATCAACAATGGTTCGCTGTAGGTTATCCTCATCCATATTCTTGAGATCCTTGGAAACGAATCGCTCGGAAGATATGCCTCCAAGCCCAAACTGCGCGTCCAGCGCTTCGAAAACGTCAACAAGAGTCTCGACTACATTACGGGGCGCGGTATCCAGATCACAAACATTGGCGCGGAGGATATTGTGGATGGGAACCGGAAAATCATCCTCGGCCTGATATGGACGCTTATTCTACGATTCACCATTAACGATATTAGTGAGGAGGGCATGACGGCAAAGGCAGGGTTGTTATTATGGTGTCAACGGAAGACTGCTTGCTACCCCGGTGTAGAGGTTAGGGACTTTTCTGGCAGCTGGAATGATGGCCTGGCTTTCTGTGCCCTGCTCGATATCCATCGGCCTGATCTGATTGATTTCGATTCTTTGGATAAGAACGACCACAAGGGAAATATGCAACTGGCCTTTGATATTGCGTCGAATGATATTGGCATTCCCGATTTGCTTGATGTGGAAGATGTGTGCGATGTCGCAAAGCCCGATGAACGATCGCTTATGACATATATTGCCTACTGGTTCCATGCCTTTTCGCAACTAGAAAGAGTGGAGAATGCTGGTCGACGGGTGGAGAAATTTGTTATGAATATGCAAGGGGCGTGGGAGATGCAGAACTCGTTTGAGCGCAGAATGAAGGAGCTTCTCCGGTGTATCAGGGAACAACGGGCTGAATGGAGCCAGTCATCCTTTGAGGGAACCTATGCAGATGCCAAGGAGCAGGCGTCCCAGTTTGCCGCATATAAGAAAAACCAGAAGAGAAAATGGGTCGCAGAGAAGTCCGATCTCGCCGCCCTGCTCGGGAATATTAAAACGAAACTAAGCACTTATCGGCTTCGCGCTTATGAGCCACCCCCGGAATTGAGGCTGGAAGTTTTGGATCAGGAGTGGGCCAGTCTAACGCAAAATGAGCGTGAGCGCAGCCAGCTGATTAATGAAACGATTCGCGATATTAAAAACGCTCTTCGTCGGTCGTTCGCCGACAAGGCGAATGACTTTGCTTTGACTCTTAATACGCTATCTCTCGCCATTTCAGGACTTGAGGGGGATGTCGAGGATCAGCTATCCCATGTCCAGCGCCTCAATGATAATCTCCCACCCATGGATGCATTCTTGGAAACTATTGCTGACTTGGAGGAACGTTGCATAGAAGCAAATATAGAAGAGAATGATTTCACCACGTACACGCTCGAGGAGCTCACGTACGAACTCGGCCTTGTCAAGTCAAGCGTTGCGAAAAAACTAGCTTTTTTGGAAAACCAGACAGTTGCGAGGAACATGACGAATCTCACCCCTATTCAACTGGAAGAGTTTGAGTCGGTGTTTAGACACTTTGATCGCGACTCTTCAAACACACTGCAGGAGATTGAGTTTTCGGCGGCCTTGGCTAGTCTGGGTCTGGTGTATGATGAGGACGAGATGCATGAGGTGTTTTTGGAAACATGCGGCCCGGCACGGGTAGAGAGGCATGCGGGGGTCAGCTTCGAGCAGTTTATTCGGTTCATGGTCAGTGTAACGGAGGATCAGAATACGGCGGAGCAGGTGTTTCAGAGTTTTAAAGAGGTGGCTGATGGGAAGGTGCGTACTCCCCCAAGTTTTTATTTCGCCCAATTCGTCGTGCTTGTCTTTAACTATATCGTATCCCTCATACTAATTTGTCCACTTTTTTGTGGTATAGCCATACGTCACCGAACTGGACCTTCGACACTCTCTCATTCCCGAAGAACTCATCGCAAACCTCGTTGAAACTATGCCGAAGCATGACGGCCCGGATCTCCTGGAGGACCGCCAGTTGCCGAAATATGATTATATCACGTTTATGGAGAAGATGATGCAGCATGGTGATACGGATGATGAGCAGTATGGCGGTGGTGGTGGGAATGTTGGGAGCCATCAGGCTGCAGCGATGAATGGGATGAGGTAAGGGGTTGGGTTGTGATTTGTTCAGTTCCTGTTTCATTTTGGTTTTTTGTTTGTTCTTCCTTTCTTTCTTCTTGTTTTTCAATCATTCTGCGGGCGTCATTGATTTGCTGGGTTGGGTTCGAATGTTTTTTATATCTTTTGCGTGTTGGGAGGGAGGAAGGGGGATGGATTATTAAGAGATTCAAAGTTTATAGCAGTCTTCTTTTGATTAGACATTAGTTAACCTATATATAATCCTCTTGTTTCTGTCAGTTCCTTTTTTCCATCTTTAGACTTGAATTATTCCTTTCAACAACCACAATATTGTGAGGAATTTGATGACTGCATTTTGCATTCCCTGCCATGGTCATCCGCATCCCGTTTCGGTCAGTGTCGCGGCCATTCCGTCGCCCGATACTGTATCGTTTTCCCGCTCATCCAGTGTTTATCCCTCACACTGCACTTACAATGATAACGGGGTCACTTCTTCGTCGAAGCAGCTCATCGGCAGCCCACACCACACCCCAACCCGTGCCTCGCAACGTGAAATTCGAAGAAGAAGAGCTTCCGGATTATAAGCCCGAGCATTTCTACCCAGTTAGTCTGGGAGATGTTTTTGAATCCAAGTACCAGGTCGTCGCGAAGCTAGGGTTTGGAGTTGGTTCAAGTGTATGGCTCTGTCGGGACTTGGGGTGAGTTGAAATGCTTGTAACTACGCCAAGCTAGCATTCTTGAGTTCACTATCTGATGTACTTTATTAGATCAGGCAATTACCTAGCCCTCAAAATATGCACCTGCGCGCAAGAACCTGGCGTGACCGCCCAGTCCGCAAATGAGCTCGCTGTGGCAAAGCGCATTCAAAAGGTGAGCAGTGGCGAACATCCTGGTGGTAGGTACCTGAGACCTCCAATTGTGGACTTCATGATCCATGGACCCCATGGAGAACATAGATGTCTACTCTATACGCCGCAAGGGATGGATTTTACCAAATTTCGCGGGTTACTACCAGATTGCAGGCTGGGTAAAGCGCTCCTCCAGCAGACGTACCAGTTGGTCTTGATTGGGTTGGATCTTCTGCATCAGGTGGGTGTGGTGCATACCGGTATGTGTGAATTTGTGGTTTTGCTTTTTGGATGGCTTTGCTTGGATTTCTGCTGTTGTTTATATGCAAACAATATTTGACAGCACATAGATATTTCCCCTAACAATATCCTCCTGGGTGCTAAGGACCACTCTGTATTCCGCGCCATTGAGCAATCGGAGTCAGAGCATCCGAGTACCTGTAAAATCCTTGAGGACCGAACCATTTACCGCTCTCAATCAATGCCCATTACCGATGGTGCGCCTGTGCTTTGTGACTTTGGCAGAGCTAGAATTGGCAGAGGAGCAAAGCATCGAGGCGATGTGATGCCTGGCTTCTATCGGGCCCCTGAGGTGATACTTGAGATGGAATGGGATTGCAAAATTGATATCTGGTCTATTGGGGTTATGGTAAGTTATCTACAGAAAAGTTAATGTCTTTCAAATATATTTTTAAGATCTATAGAAATAGTAGCTAATGCATGTCTGTCTCACACAACATTCAGGTATGGGATTTATTCGAAGGTGGTCGCCTTTTTTATGCTCTTAACAACCGCATCCTGGATGATGAGCAACATCTTGCAGAGATGGTTGGCTTGATGGGGTCTCCTCCGCAGAGCTTTCTTGAAAGGAGTCAGAAATGCCGCAAGTATTGGAATGCACAGGGTTAGTATCTGTTTTAAGTTATCCCCTTCTTCAGCTTTAGATGGAAAACTGAGATCAATTTTAGGGCAGTGGATCGCGGCAACGCCCATTCCGAAGCAGTCACTTGATAAAAGAGAGTTACATCTGGAAGGTGAAGATCATGAGCTGTTGTTGGATTTTCTGAGGAAAATATTCAGGTGGCTTCCTGAAGAACGGGCCTCTGCACAGGAGTTAATGCCCCATCCGTTTCTGGTGCAGCCTTATGAGTAAACAAGTAGTGAATCATGATCCCAGGGCTAAAGGCATATCCATGGGCCTCTTGGTTGAGCACTGCATGTCATCATCATGGATTGGGTGCCTGGCACCTCCCATAAAAGGCACTGAGTTTTCCACACATGAGTGGATTTGGCATTCCTTCGGCCTGGACAGATACATCTGGAGTGGAAGCTTCCTTCCTGGTTGTGCAATTTCCATAAGAAAATGCCCTCTGACATGTATTCACACATTGTTCTGGTCCACCACGGGTTTAGGAAGTTGAAAGTCCATCCATTCTGGGACATGGCCCATACAGGGTCAGAATTGAAGAGGAGAGAGAGAGAGAGAGACGGATTGGAAAATCCAGGGTTATCTATGTGTTAGCTAGGTAGGTGAAGAGGTGGAAGGGAGGGAAATGGTGCTTTAATGGATTGGATGGATATGGATATAGGAAATAATGGATGTGGTTTTACTGTTTGTAGGGGTAATGGGGAAGGGGGAGGGGGATGAATGGAGAGGGGTTTATCTATCGAGATGGAAAACATGTACCATGTATGCCAGATTAAATGGTTGATTTTCATATTTAATATAGGAAACTGGGTGGGAGTAGGAGGACTGGGGGTAGAGTTGTCAGTGGCGGCTGGTCTCGGATCTATGACCGGACGGCCGTTTCGGGACGGAGGGGGCGGAAGGAGTAGGAGGGTTGTGAGGCCGGACTGACGTCCGGAATTGTAACTATTTATGAGAACCAGAGAGGCGGGAACTACCTAGTTACATACATATTGCCATATGTTGTTTTTGTGGATTGTTTTGTCCGACTCCTAGAGGGTGATTTTCACTACATGACAAGGTGGCTGAATATTCAGTTGAATCAATAAAAAAGCGATATTTCTTTTCTTTCTTATTGATTGTTAACATTATTATTACTTCCTGTTAATTATAATATCTTCAACCGTGGGCCTTTTTTAACTTGTCGAAGGAAGTTCGGGTGAATCGGGTCCAAAACCTGATACAGATCTGCATCCACTTTGTATCACCATTGTTAGGTCATGAGGGTCTCTCTCTTCTCCATGTCAGAGTTTTAGTCTGACGGCGAAATCTTGGTACTAAAATACCCCCCATCTGTCCCAAACACAACCGTAGATGCGGGACGGGCGATTGGATAACTACCTCGAGTCTTGGTGTGGCTAGATTATGGAGTACCGCATGTTACACGGCCATCCGAAGGGCAAAAAAAAGACCAAAGACATGGGTTGGTGTGGAGGCTTTGAGTGTTGAGGTTATGGGGCGCCCTAGCCAGGGGGAACGCAACTTTAATTTTCCTTCAACATTTGCCCTTGCAAGCTGAAGTTGCTGAGTTTTTCTCTGGTTCGGCTTCCAAGGTTCTGGGGGTAAGATAGCGGGTTTGTTTGAACTTTGCTGGGCGTAGGCTTGGTCACCTGATTATTTATCCATGAGACGACATGGGAGCTGGTGCTTGAGGAATTGAAGCAATCCATGCTGATAAGACTGTATCCTGGTCATAATTTTGGCAGTGGGCGTCTGTATCAAAATCGATATCTCGAGATGAAGTACGGAGTATGTAAGCTGCAATGACTACCCCCTAATAAAAACAGGCATATATCCTACTGCTGGAGTAAGGGAACATCAATGGAGAACAACGAACTGACAGCTTCAAAGGGGAAAAAAGCACAGAATGCAACCAACAAATCATAAGCTGGTGCTGTGATGTTGAAAAAAACTCACGCCATGGCGGCCCCAGCCGTTCGTCCAGCTCTGTTCGCTGATGGCGCGCTATTTGATTTCTCGCAGCAGCGCCGTTTGCCAGAGTCACACTTGGAGTCTTGGACACGGCTAGTTCTGCAGGGGTGATTGATGCCGGCCTTCTAGAAGAACATGAGGGAAGGACGGGAGGGAAAAAGAAAGCAGCCTTTTTTTTGAGTTGGAAAATCCGGGGTCTAGGAGAGCATATATATGGCGTGATGCGGATGTTTCGTCTGGGGGATTTACCTCGAGCGTGTTTGATATCTCCCCAGCGAGTGAGACTGGCCTTTTCCACCACTGGCTGGATGCTTGTTTGGCTAGCCCGTTACACCATCGGACAATCTGCCGATTGTTCGGCTGAAGCCTGAAGGGGATATTTTATATTTTTACTATTATGGGCGGTTATTATTGGCATGACGGCCTTTCCAGGAACGAGGGTGGCGGGAAGATACTTGCAGGCTGACTGAATACTGCACCTCAGTAATGGCGAATAATGAAAGCTAGCAGGATGGCTCGTTTGTCCTGCATCTCCAGCGGCCAGCCTCAGCATACTCATCCTCCATTATCTCCATCACCATCTCCGTCTCCGTATGTCGTGAATGTCGGTTTGTTAAATTGTTCGTAAAATGGATGCCATTAATAATACTCATCCTTACCGTCGTTACTTACCATACCCGCTGTACGCAGCCATACGGGCTGCCCCCTTTTTGAGTGGGCCCAGCAGGCGGGATTCTGGTCTGGCGGGCGGTACTGTTACCGGGCTGGAGGAAAAACCCTTTCTCCGGCTGCTGACCATGGATGGGGCAGCACCCCTGTTCCATACATACTAGCGTATTTCACCCGCAGGCCGGTCTTGGCGGCGGGCAAACCCGCGTTTCTGGCCGTGTTTGGCGGCAGCCGGGCGGTACCGTACCATACCATACTGTACGGTACGGCGGCGCTGCCGTCTCCCTCGCCCTTGAGCCCTTCGCTTGTCCAATGTCCAGGACGTTCTTCCTCCTCGATTCTCTCTCCTCTCCATCCCATCACCTCCGCTGCCATCGCCATCACCGCCCCATCGCCATTCTCTGTCTGGAGCTGCGACGTGAATCCCTTCGCTTTCGGCTGCCCCCGCAGCGTCTCATTCGTGTCCTAGCTCCCTTGCGTGCGATTCTGTGTGGTCGCTCAAGCTCTCTCGTTCGACTTTCGTCTCGTCTTTTCGGGGCTTTCCACCGCACCAACATCCTCGTCTGCGTCCGTTTTATATTCACCACGACATAATGTAAGTTGTGCTTTCTGCTATCTACTAGGGTAGTGTGGCTTGTTTGAGCTCTGGGGTTCGTGCCGCAGGCTCGGGACACCATTGAGACATGGCCACCGCACAGTTCGTCAGCCACCAACATACATCAATGTGATAGCAATTGGCCTTGCTCCTCGTCTACAATCTCGCCTTTTGATTGATGGATTCTCTGTTTCTTCTGGCAATTTATACTGACCCCGTCTTGTTTACCCTAGACCCTGATTACGTCCCAACTCCTTTAAACCCAAACTTATTCGCCATCCGTGCCATACCGTCTACAAACCGACAAAATGGGCTGTGGAATGAGCACTGAGGATAAGGAGGGGAAGGCCAGAAATGAGGAAATCGAGAACCAGCTCAAGCGGGATAAGATGCTGCAGAGAAACGAGATCAAGATGTTGTTGCTCGGTAAGAAACCGGATTCAACAACCGCAGGATCCTGGTCATATGGCTTACATGAACCTCCTAGGCGCTGGCGAGTCGGGCAAATCCACTATCTTGAAGCAAATGAAGCTCATTAACGAGGGTTCCTATTCGCAGGATGAGAGGGAGTCCTTCAAGGAAATCATTTTCAGCAACACTGTCCAGTCAATGCGTGTCATTCTCGAAGCTATGGAGGGTCTCGATCTTCCATTGGATGACCAGCGTGCCGAATACCATGTCCAGGTCATCTTCATGCAACCCGCCCAGATCGAAGGCGATTGCCTACCCCCCGAAGTCGGTACCGCTATTGAGGCTTTGTGGAACGATGCCGGTGTACAGGAATGTTTCAGAAGATCTCGCGAGTATCAATTGAACGACTCCGCACGATAGTAAGTTTGTCGGCAGCGAAAGCACGCTTTGCGACGATCATTTGAATTCCCATTCTAACTAAATTCATAGCTACTTCGACTCCATCAGCCGTATCGCCCAACCGAACTATCTGCCCAACGATCAGGATGTCCTCCGCTCTCGTGTGAAGACCACCGGTATTACTGAATCGACTTTCATCATTGGTGAACTCACCTACCGTATGTTCGACGTTGGTGGCCAGCGTTCCGAACGTAAGAAGTGGATTCACTGCTTCGAAAACGTCACTACTATTCTTTTCCTGGTTGCTATTTCGGAGTATGATCAGCTCTTGTTCGAAGACGAGACTGTCAACCGTATGCAGGAGGCCCTCACACTTTTCGACTCCATTTGCAACTCGAGATGGTTCACCAAGACTTCTATTATCCTTTTCCTGAACAAGATTGATCGCTTTAAGGAGAAGCTCCCTGTCAGCCCTATGAAGAACTACTTCCCTGACTACGAAGGTTTGTTCCCTGATGCCCCTGTCCATTTATATGGTGAACCTGCTTCTAATTTGTATTAGGTGGCGCCGAGTACACCGCTGCTTGCGACTACATCCTCAACCGTTTCGTGTCCCTCAACCAGGCCGAACAAAAACAAATCTACACTCACTTCACATGTGCCACTGATACTTCGCAAATTCGGTTCGTCATGATGGCTGTCAACGGTATGTGCCCTAGTCTGTATTGCCCACGTCACTCGAGGCTAACTTTTTCCACCAGATATTATCATCCAGGACAATCTTCGCCTCTGTGGTTTGATATAACGAAGTTTTATTTGGATAACATTTTGGTTTCTCACTAATTAGATAATTCCTTTTCCTGTCATCTGTATTTGATATCACCCGCGTCCCCTTTTAGGTTTATTCCCACATGCCGTCCTCCGTCTAGCAACGACCTGCCATTTTTCTTTATCATCTCTTGCTTTGCCCATATGTCAAGGAGACAGTGGCGTTGAGACCTTTCCTGTTCAAAGACAAATATGGCGTAATGCACACCCTCGTCAGCACCGCAAACAATAATGGGGACACCAACGATTTTGCTTGTTTTTTTTCCTTCTCTATCGTTCGCTCGGAATTAACCACGCGGTGTTCCGCTTCTTCTCGCAAACCCCGCTGTGGTCCAGCTTTCTGATGGCGCAATGCAAACAAACCCCCTCCCTCTACCTCTAGCCTTATGGCACTCTCAACTCTCCTTTTTCCTTTATTTCCTTTTTTTGGCCTCATCGCCTCTCTCGTCCTCTTTCCGCATGATTTCCTCTATCGTTTTTGCCAGTTTTGTTTCAGATTCCTTTATCCATTTATTTATTTCCTTATTTATTCCCTTGATTATGCGTGTGTGGATCTTTTTCTTTTTTTTTATTTCCTACCTCTCTTTACCCTTTCTACTTATTGTTTTCTTAGGGATTTTTTCCATTTATTCATGTGAATTTATTTTTTGAATTTTCTTATCGATTGTTCCTGTTTTTTGGTTTACCCTACAGTTTTGAAATATCATGGGCTTGTTTCCGCTTTTTAAAAAAACTCGATATAAATTCCCAATACCTAGTGCGCTTTATCTATGCTCGCATTGATTCGACGACACACTCCCAGCCTGCATCAATCAACGGGTCCATCACGTCCGCAAAGCAATAGAGTCTCGAATCCGACTCGAACTTCGCCAGGTCTGCCCAATGCATTACGCCGCAAATTTCCCCTTTGTCAAGAACCTTTTGTGCGCCAGATAAATTACGAACGATAACAGAGCCGCATACGCCGGCACGTATCATTGGACGGTTCAGGATCTCTAAGGCGTTCGTCGCGTATACACCCTGTCCCACAACCACGCACGTATCGGATGGAGGATTAATCCCTTTTATAAAATCACGTCCACGTACGCCGGCTTTGTATGCTCGTACTCCAGCCGCTCGTAGATGTTGTCTTCCCGTCACGAAGCTATCGATATAGAACGTGTCTTTCAAGCTGATGTTCGTTGAACGCACCAACTTTTGCGGAACGCAATCTATATCAAGAAACTGGTTCCTGAACTTAACATCATCATCCACCTTGATCAAGGCCATGTCAGTGTCATCAATCCGCTGATCGAGATAGCCAACTTTAGTTTTTCCCTGCAAAACAACAAAGTCATCTGCGCCGCCGAGATTCTTTTTCTTTTTCAATTCGTCATCCCAGGCATGTAGCGCAGCTAGCACTCGTGTTTCATTGCTCTTTCGAACCGCAATTCCCGATGTGATCGTACTACCTTCTGTTGAAACAAGCATAGTTCCGGGACAGAAGTATCCTTTATCTTTCACATAGTCCGTGTCGTCCGCGACAAGGGCATCAAGCTTCTGCGATAGAGGCATCTTGATACACTTACACTCCGTATTCGCTAATGGTCCGTTGCTATACTGTAAGCTGAAGTCTAGATTCTTGAAGGCCATGGGAAGAGATAGACACCTCTCCAACCATGCCGCCGCATCGACCTCTTCAAACTCCACCACTATCGTATCGTAAATCATAGTCACAGCAATAGCATTCGGGAATGGGCCCCGGATAGCATCGAACAAAACGTGCGGGTCTGGCATCATCTGATTCTGATTCTTATTTGGGACCAACTTCTTCAACAACTCCTCATCAACTTCTGCAAATTTCTCTTCATCGTCCATCTCCCCCAGACTCCCCGGGTCAACCAGCGGCATTATATCCTTCGGACCTAACCATACAGCAATGCAGCCAGCGATGTAGAAGGGTCGTTCCTCGACGGGAGGCGGGAGGGTGTCCTCATACGATCGCAAAAATAAGAACGGGGGGTTAAATGTGATTTCGTCTATCCCGAACTTGTGACCGAGGACTTTGAAAAGCTTCTCTTTGTTGTCGACGAACGGGCCGAATGTCGTGGCGTCGGATAGAGTGAAGTCTTCGAAGTCGATGGCGGACGTCACTAGTTGTAGTTGTTCAGATTGAGGAGCTGGTGGTGGTTGGGTCTGGGTCTGGGTGGCTTCAACTGGCTCTTCTTCAGATTCAGCTCGGGAGCGCTTTTTTTCGATCGGGTTTGCAGGAGGGTTAAGGGATGGCCTCTTGAGACGCTGGGGCTTTAGCATCATTTCCTGGGTTGAGAAATGGACTGTTTCGGTCATGATGATGGTTTTGAGAAATGTATATAAAAGTTGGAGCCCGCTGGCTGATATAAGGGTTGATCGTTTTTGGTCTAGTTGGATTCTTCACGAAACGTGGTGAAAATTGGATGATTAGAAGTTGAGGCTGGTAACTGCGATTTCAGATGAAGAGATGATAGAGAGGCTTGCAGCAGAGCTCTTGAGAATGAAGAATGAAGAATGAAGCACAGTATGTAAGCTGAGCACAGAAGAAAAGTAGTAGACAAGAGAAAATGAGGCACGGAGATGCTGGCAAAAGAGAAACTATGGGAGTCTCACCCATTTCGCGGAAGGTGACGTAGCATTCATTCATTTTAGATAAGACTTTGGGTCAGGCAAAAGTGAATATATAAATTCATATATGAAGTGATCAAGATTTATATACTTCACCTCGACCGGCAACTATGGATATTTTAGCGTCCTTTCTCGGCCCGGCTGTCCCAGGCATTCTATTGGTTAGCTACTTCCACGCTAGGCCATTGATTGGTCAAATCTGGGCGATGAAAGATGACGCGAAAATAAGCTTATTCCGAGAGGGAGAGCATGATCTAATCTGTAAGTACTATCCGGGACATCCGTGTGGTGAAATATCCGTAGGGCAATTATAGAGAAACTGTTTATTTGAGAGCAACATTACTGCTGAATTAACCGTTGTTTATATAATAACTACGTTGCTAAAATGATAGATCCATGGATGCGTTGCTGGATTGGCATATACATAGTACATTGCTGAGGAATAACGTTGCTCAAACTGCAATGCATGTATTTTGTATATATGTTGCTCCTAGAAAGCACCCGGGTATATATAAATAAATCAGACATCCATCCCCCACTTCAAAACCTCAACTTCGGCCCCAAAAACACAATCAGCACCGCAACGATCCACAGCCCAAATATCCATGCATACATCATCATCCTCCCCCACCACCCCCTCCCCTCAGACATCCTCCTAAGCATCCCCATCCGCTTCCCCGCGGCTTCCATCCCTGTCGTGTTCCGATCTAACCCCTCCGCTGCCCGCGAAAGGATCGATTGTTCGGATTCTAGACTTGTGTGGAAGGCGTGTGAGGAGGCTTTGAGTTGGCTTGCGAGTGTTAGGAGGGATTCGGTGAGGGTTTCTTGTTCGTGGCTGTCGTGGGTTAGGGCGGCGGAGGCTTCGGGGGAGCTAGCGGAAGTAGTGGCGGTGGGCGGGGTGGGCTGTGAGGGGTGGCTGGGGAATAGGGAGGTGGAGGTGCCAGTTGTTGTGGCTGTTGTGGTTGAAGTTGATTGATCTGCTGTCTGTGATTTGGGAGGGTGGCGGCTGCGTAATGTATTGGATTGTTCTGGTATTTGCGAAGGAGATGGTGAGCGTTCATTGGGCGTCTGGTCTGGGGTTTGTTCTTGTTGTTGTTCTCGGGTCGTGGCCTGTGGGGTTTCTTCCATTTCTTTCTCCCCTTCTGGTAGGTTTTCTGCAAGTGTCGTCGTCCGGGCCGGAGATGCGGTTCCCGGCGTGCTGTCGCTAGGCGTAGGGAGTATATCTTCCTCTTCATTATCTGAGGAGAAATCCTGGGTATCTGATCCTGCTTCCACAGCTGCACCTATTTCATCTAGCCGTTCCGCCAGAGCTTTTATCTGCTGCCGCTTCTGCGCGAGGTCGGTCTGTAGGGCATGCTTGCGGGATTGGATCTTGATGTTTGGGAGGGAGAGCTCGAGCTTAAGGAGGAGAGTGCGCGCATATTCGACATTCTGTAAGGGGAGGGTTTAGAACAGTTAGTAGTCTATTATACGGCATCAGATACTGGTCGCATAGCTTGCTTACAGCGCCAACTCTCGCGCGGTGGTATTGTGATCGATAGAGAGGTTTCAAGTCTGCGGAGGGAGACAGGAGGTTGCCCTCGAGGCGGGCGAGGAGGTGCGCGAGGTTGATAGAGGTCACGTCTGGGGCGGAGTAGGCTTCTGGTAACTTGCGTGCCATGGTTGGAGCTGTACTCAAAGTAAACGGAGCGGTGTATTGCTGTTGGGTGTCTGTTGATATGTACATGCATTTCTGGCTCTTTTGGAGATACGTCAGAGCGAGGAGGTTAAATGGCTTATTCAGGAATTACGTAATCACTCCTCAACGTCGTTCGGGATTCACCAATTTGAACTTGTTGAAATCCGGGGAACGGAAAACCACAGGCCTCACCCCGTACTGACTTCTATTATGCCGTCTAACCGGCTGGAATTGGTCCTTTTGCGGTTTCCGTCGCCTAAGAAAACGAGCAAGTATCACCCGCCTCCACAGCCGCTCGCAGCTGCTCTGATATGGATGTATTTGATGCATGCTCCCGGTTTCTTCAAAAGACGGGATATCTGTTAATATGGAAAGTCTGTTCTCAGCTAATCTCCTTCCTAGATATGTTGGAACATGCCTTGTTCAATAAGTTTTCGGGTGGTCTTGTTCCACCATCTCCATGCAACATTCGGGCATGCTAGATGATTCTTATTTCTAGAGTATATTATCAAAACAGACCGCCCGCTTGTCTTGTTTATTTTTCTCAGGGTTGTGCTCCCGCAACCGTCCTCGAGGAGGCGTCGTTTTCTTATTCTTCCCGTTGCAACCGCCGAATTATCATTGCCTGTCTGCCACTCTTTGCTTCCTTCTCGGGGCCGGGCTTGGTCAGTACCATGGCAGGTTTCAGAATAATACTCAGTACCGTGGCAGGTTTCAGAATAATATTCGTTATGACTGTCTCTTCAGTCTTTCTAACCCTAATTATACTCTGTTGTTGCTTCACCCTTCCCCCTACCGTCGAAGAAGCCGTGAATGTACGCGTTTCCAGAGCATACCTTTCCGAGGCCACCATAACCGAATTTGTTCCACACCCAATAGAGACTTCAACTCAGAGGACGACTGCGGGTATCGCTGTAGACGATAGATTGACCAAGACGGCTTCCCCTCTCGAAAATGCTCCTGTTGCCCCTGCTCAACCCTTGCTATCCAACTTCAATGCGGTTCGATTACCAGTCCAGATAAAAACAACCCCGATGGATCACACAACAATCCTTCCGTCTCAATCTGGATTTTCTCTGCGGACTCCTTTCAGGCTACATCCTCCTCGTGCGCAGCCTCCCCAGAGCCGTATCGCCGCTCGAACTAGCAAAGATCACCTTGATTTGACAAACTCGACAACTGCGAAGGAGAATGGCCAAGGATTATAGTTCCAATCATTCCAACTATTTCCCCTGCAGCTTCTCTTTGTTTTGTGGGGTACGTCAGGAGGGGTGTCTTGGAAATTCATGAATCTGTCGTTTCGAATTTTGCAGTATAAATTCCCTATGGGGTCATATTTGGTTTCTCTGGATTGGCTTGGAAGGAGATGAATCAGAAAGGAAGGGAAAAGGAGCGGTGGAGTGAGAAAAAGGAAAAATAAAACCGAGAAAAAGGTATGACAAAATTCCTCTCCTATGGATATCAAAAGGCATCGCTTTAAAAAGACAAACAGCCTCCTAAAATATGCGAATGTTGCCACCCCTCCACACGTTAATTACATTCGAGAATTCTGCGCCGCCAAACTTGACGTTTATCAGGCCCTGCCCTTGGTAGAAATTGCACCGTCTCCCGTTGGATCTGTGGGAAATCAACTGGTTGGTTCTGCATCACTGGGGACACGTATGGATGAGGTTCTCCGTTACGAGTCTCATCAGCAGGACGAGCCACCTCTTCAGTTTGCCAGTGTGGAGCGGGTATTTCTATTTGGAAGGGTGTCTGTTGATTTTCAGGGTGTGTCCGGGGGAAATCGGGAGATAAAGGCGACTGTTGAGGAGGAGTCATTGTCTTGTCGCCTGCGTGGTGGTTCTGCGGTTGGATTTGGGTCTCGTGCGAGGGCGGCTGCGTTGCGATCTTCAGGGATGGTTCCGGCTCGAGAATTGAACAGGAGGAATCAGGTCCCAAGCGCTGGGGTTGGCGATATGGCATCATTGTACTGGTGGTGCATTGGGCAGCAGTCCCCTGGGTGTAATCGGAGGATATATTCTTATCCGTCAAGCTTGGAGGGTGGTATTTTTGTTTGCTTTCGAGGGAGCCATTGAGCCGAGCCTTTCTGATTCGCTTGATAAGAACGATCGATATCAGGAGGGATAGAGGGATGATAATGTATATATGTTGCGGCAGTAAGGGCCCTGCCAGCTTTCGCTGGGGTCTGCTTGTTGGAGGCATGGCCAGTGATGGAAATAGATATGGGTGACGCGCAGTCTTAAAAATGGCAAGGGGTCTCAGTTATAACCGTTATAAGCGTGAAGTGCTTCTTGTTTTGGATCGGGTTGACGGGGTATATAGATAGGGGGTCGGGAGGCTGAAAAACGTCGCGGCGGCCGTGGCTGGCGGGATGACGAACCAACCTCGATCTTCGAATCTAGAAAAGAAGAAGCCCAGCTGGGGCGTACTAGGCCTGCTTATTATAGCTACTCCGCAGCTATTATTTTAAGAACATTATCAAGATTCCAAAGAAAAAACAAGCAACCGAAATTCGCCGCGCTAGATTTTTCTATCTAGCCAGCCCAAGCACATCGGCGACCACTGGTCGTCGTCTACATACAAGGAGAGCTGCCGTTTTCGCCCCAGATAATAAATCCATCAAGCTCTGGATTCTACGGTGATGTAGTTATTGATCTTCTCCCCCCTACCTTTTCGGATCCGCTAGATTAGTTAGACGTGCATGGCTGAGGGGTACATAGGATCAACGATATGGATAATGGACGTGGAACCTGTCAACACACCCCCCCTCGAGGCTCGCCCCCCCCCCCCATCACCAACAATAATGAGCGGAGCTATCAATCAGACTTGCTGCCTCGGAAACAAAAAAAGATTGTACATATATGTATGTACGAGATAGCAAGGTTTATTTTTGGGTTCTAGCTCGTCTGTTCTGTGGGTCGAGATCGACTCTGGGGTCAGCTCACCTCTCCCGACGCCATCATTGCCCAGCGACAGGATTTCGAATTTGCCCCGTTTTGGCTTAATTTATTTCGTTGTCGCCAATGGTTTGTTTAGCCGGTTCGCTAGATGGGGGGGGGTCTAGGGATGAGGGGGTGTTCGCGCGCTGTGGACTGATTTCCAGCTAGGAGGGAGCGCGTTATGCGGTCAGCAAGCAACCTTCACAGCATGGAAACCCCAGTGAGAGATGGTTTGCCCGTCTTGGGTGTGGCCTGGGGACGAATGAAAAGCAGATCCTCTCTCCTTCTCTCACCATACGCGCACTGATTTGAAGCTGTCATCAGTCAAGATGGGGGGGGAAGAAAACTCTGTCTATTCCCACTGTGGCAACGTCTGAACACGTCAAGAGACAACCAAAGCGAGTTCCTCCAAAGTTGCAAACACTCCAGAATGCATGCGGTCATCGGGTCGTGAAAAAAGGGGCCCTGGAGTCAGGGTTCCTGCCCACCGCCCCGGAAGCCCGCCCGGGCGGCCCAGCCTTTTTTTCAGCTCAGCCGGCCCCCCTGCTGGAGCTCCAGACGCGATTTGAGGCTTGGACGAGGGAGCTTTTTCTCAGGGAACGCGACTAGCTTGCGAGCTAATGCATCCTGGATCTTGGTCCTAAGGGAATTTAGGTTTTTTGGAGATGCGGTGGGGGATGTCCCCACCATCTACTTAGATCACTTGCTGCTTGCATCGATGCAATCGAACATGCAGATGGCATCCATGGATGTTGTTGCTTTTGTTGTCATCATCATGCCGGCCTGTCTGTGCGGAAATCGACGCGCAAGATCGTTCAGCCCTGGCTTTTTTGGTTATGTGATTTTTTTTTTACATAGCCACCAATGACGGGGAAGATAATTCAACGGCTGGCGAACCACAGAGCCGCAGATCGCCAATTATATCGAAAGAACCTAGGAAAATGGTTTCAGCTGGACAGTGTTTCGACTGTGGATCTCTTTAGAGAGAGCACATTTAAGTTCAGGTTGTCCATGTGGCAGGATGCCAACTTGCTCTCCAGGGCTTTTTGTTTACTTCGGCCACGATGCAGCCAGTTCCCTTCGGCTTAACATTTGCCGAAAAGAGATTTGCAAGCTCTCACCTTTTTTTCTTTTCTTTTTTTTTCGCTTTTGGCCCCGGAGCAGCAACTTCGGCGTTTTGAAACATCGCCGATTCGGGGTTCGGGTGCGCGGTGGAAAAGTTGTCAATTCATTTCACACAAACAAGCACACTTTTGCCGCTCACTGATCATTTGGATTAGCGCTGCCGTCGCCGATTTCACGATTCCGCTCAGCATGCGGGGACTATCGATAATGGTCAAGTTCAAAGATCGGAGAATGCTCGGGTTGGATGCAGCCGGCCAGCCAGCCTCTGGCAAGCGGTGGATCCCATGCATTTTTAGAGCGTGGGATTCGACATGCAGCCCCATTATTAACTACATATTGACATATTGTCCAACCCTATTTTGACTGGATTCTATTCAGCTGTTGTCTGGTTTTAGGCGTGTACGGTATGTGTCCCTATCGACATATATTGAATATGGCAGGTCTATCTGCACGCTGATTTCCAGGCTATCGATGAAGTGCCTCCAGCCATCCACGATGTTTTCGCACAATGTACTATACAATCCATTCCGCTTGCGTTTAGTGAAGAGCCCACGCAGCTGAGCCGGACGCCGGGGTTGTTCGGCCTTTAGCTCTCTGCGGGGCCCTGGCGGATTTGCAAGCGCGATCGATGGCTACATGTATCATGCTAGGCAGATGTCGCTACATATTAGTCGTCCTTCGAACAGGCTCTAGCCATATTATCTACCCGTCTATCACATAGACTATGATACATAGCCGGATTAGAACTCATCTGATCATCTTTCATCCATACTTGGAGACGGCAATGACAGGGAAGACTGATGCATTCTGCATACGGAGTATGCAAGTTGCGGTACATATGGCGCAAAACAGTGCTGCAGTTCTTCAGCTGTATTCTCGATCTGCATGAAGAACGAATTAGGCCTGCCCTGGACACATATTTTGGGCAGAGAGAATGCAAACAAACCTCAGCAGCAAGGGGATAGTCTGCATGCATCCCTTCGTTCGAATCTCAGCATCAGATCCCTGACTTCTGGGATACCGGGGACGTGAGTTCGCTATGTCATTCCAATAATTGGCCACCACCACACCGAACTGCAATGATTTGACCACGTTTTTGCTGGAGTGCGCATCCCGGTGAGGGATGCTTGGCCGGTGCGTCATGTCTGGGTTTCATAGAGACCAGTTTGCGAAATGCATAATCTTGAAGAGGACATGCAGCCGCCCACTGCATTTCGTATCTAGCACCTGGTATTGGATGTCTCCGGAAAAAACTTGCTGGAACAAGAGGAGGCAAAATTGTTGACCGCTCGATGAAGCCCCTTGCCCCCAGCGATAGTATGTTGAGCTTGATGTCTTCATCAGAAAGACCACCGCCACAAGCAAAGCATGAGCCTGTTAGGGGCTCGCCTGGAGCCAGTGGATGATCTAGAGAGATCAGATCAAGGATGATGCTGGCCGCTGAACCTGTGCTCAGGATATGGACCGCTGCCCAGTCCCAGTCTGGGTTCTTCTGGCGTGAAGAATGAAAAATTGGTGACAGGGAGCATGCTTGCTCCATCTGAATGTAACGCAACGCTCTTCATTCGGCTTCTTCTCGATGTGATTTGGTGATGGATACTCTAACCATATCACATTTCCTCGTTTGAATCCGCCACGTCTTCCTCCCCTCTTCAAGCTGCAGATAGGTGGCGGAGGGGCGGTTTCGATTTGAAATACAGAGCTGTGGTAAAAATATGATGCTGCAAGGGAAAGTGGAAGAAGTGTGGGGGGGGTGAGGGGTGAGGGGGAAAAGGGGTGATATGGCTCTGGCGAATTTTGATGCAGTATCCCAGAAAGAAACAGATTCTGCAACTGGGAGGATTGATAGCGATTGGCTGATGATCATGGAGATCACGCGCTAGAGACACTCCAGTCGTCGCTCATTGGAAGATCAATTCAGAGGTGAACCTCGCCGAAAATAGACCCCCTTGGTAGATTAAAAATCAAAGATGCACAGTACAAGCCGCCACCCAATATCAAATCGTCTACTTCGGCGATTCACAACCACAACTTCTACGGCTTTTCAAGTCAAATAATTCTACAATTCTTAGGAAGCCGGCTTTTTCGTGTAAGATGCTTGACAAAATTCCATCTGCCCATGGCACTCTATTTTTTTCCCCGCCACTCACCACTAACTAATTAATTACTCAATGTCCTAGAATTCTACAAAAATGCGGCTAGATATCATCAGCACAAATGAGCTCATCCCTGGGATCTGGATATGCTTGTTTCACGCAATCGGATGCTCTCATACAAGCCATATTTGCCATCGCCTCTGGAACTGCCAACGCATCACATACGTTTCTATTTATCCGACAGTTTCTTGCTGATAGAAACAGGATTGAACGAACTATACACCACGGCGCAAAATTGGGACCACTTGCTCCGGCCTATTTTGAATCAATCAGGTGTTCAGGAATCATATCAGCTATGACTATACAGGAAGATGGTTCTGCAAGTTCTACTTGATAGTTGTCAATTTGCCGTCATTTATTGCCGTATTTCAGCTGATCGAGGGACCATTGGTATTTGCCCGTTCGTTTCGATAGGCTCGGGATAACATGCTGTTCCCTGTCTGTGGACAGCGGGACATGGGTTCTAGGGGTGGAATCGCAAATGCCAGGATTTAAGGGGGGTGGTGAATATGTTGGGTGGCGGGGGGGGATGGAGGATCTGTCATAGTTTGATCTGCATGAGATCAATGTGCTATTTAATTGATAGATTCGATATCTAGCTAACATTTTGTGATGTTAGTGATAGGATGCCGGTGCCAAATCAAAGAGACCAGTACCGGGACAAATAGGAAAGATAGGACATTGTTCCCCCGACTATGAATAGAGGGAATAACATGCTGCCCATCTGAGGAACAGTATATAGTCCAATGGCCAGTCAACGATAGTCGCAGACAAAAGGAAGATGCCCAGTTTAACTTTTGATATGGCCAACATGAATAGTTTTTAATCCGAAAAGATGCCCAATTCAACACCCCATGACGGATAATCGCAATCCTCAAGCAGCCGCCCACTCATTTTATGAGACTTGTTCAAACGACCATAGAGAAACAATCCATCTACACCGCCAATAGTTCCATCAGTACTTTCTCGTAGCCGGTCAATAAAATCAAGGAGCCACTGTCCAAATTTATCGCCACGAGATTTAGCCTCCTTGGCCCACCCGAGCACAGCGGGATCATTGGCAGGTATTGACTCCGCACTGGCACGTAACAATAGCTTGAACATCTCAGCTCTAATCTCATGCCCCCCATCAGCGCAGATTGCGGCGGTGAACAGATCAGACGGCAGTTCGTAAGCGGTCTTCGCGTGCCACTTCAAGGTACGGCGCCGGCTAAAATACTCGTGTATCTCGAGCAGATCCCGAAGAGCACGTATGTTCCCTTCCTTGATTGCATCGCGGATCCCGGTCAGAACCTTCGCGATTGAGACGGCGGGTATGACATCCTTTTCAAACAAGCAACCGCAGAACTTTCGTATGAACTCCAAGTCATCCAGTTTTTTGTCCGTCCAGGGATTTCCTTCGAGGAACTTATCTGGAATGGTGAGCACGCTGACAGGGCGGGCAAACACATTACAGACCAATCGGCGACTGATTTCAATCTGATGCTGGGACCATATGCGCAGGTTGAATAAAGAGCTGCTATCTGCATGCTTTGCTGTGAACTTGCCTTCTTCGGGAAGGTTATGGACATCGAGCTGACTTATGTACTCTCGATCTGCGGGCTCGATGATCAGGTCCGTCAGGTTTAACCAGTTCCCTCGGATACACAGGCGGAAAAGCTCAGGGACATGCTTTTTGATGCGATCCACGGTAAACCATCTGAGGTCTGAAATTTCGTACTGTAGCGCTAATCGATCTTCTAGACATAGTGGTTCGTAACCAAATGGGCGTTCGAGACCTGACTCCCAACCGCCACCAGTTTGGTTTGGGTCATGCCAGAATGAGAGGAGGATCAGTATTCGATATATTCTCTCACTGGATAGGGCTGATGCTATGGAATAAGACGCTCGTGGCAGGCTGGTGCTAAGACAGTACAAGAATATCTGGTCGAGTATCTCTGTGGGCAGTTTGTCCAATCGTCCTGAGGCTCGTTTTGTTAACGAGGCGGGGAGCTCTGCGCTCCATTCTGACGCGGGCTGTGCTTTTGCCGGAGGATGGCTTTGGAAATTTCGGTGACGTTTGGGGTGAAGTTTGAAGAGCGAAATTGAGTCACGCAGTGACTTGCGGAGGGAGAGCACCATGTCACCGTAACGCGTGTCCTTCTCTCATGCTGATATGAATGCATGATGCACGATGAGAAGGTCGATGGCTGGCTGATGGCAGTGCAATTCGAATCATCCTGGTCTATTTATAACTAGCCGGATAACTCCCGCGTAGTAACCTAAGTTCTAACCTCTACCATCACATGACATGGTTTTTATTTGGATTGGAAGTGATAGAGGTCGAGATAATTTAAAGACATGATATTTAGATATTAGACTCTAGATAGCCAGTTCACTACGATATCAAGAGAGCCCCTGGTAGTGAGTTTATCTACTTAATCATATTGCGCTGTGATAAGCCAGCGTATTTATCATAATATAAGCAAACAGCAGTACTCCGTACATAATGGTAAATCGATGTATACTGCAAAGTAATGTGCCATAGTAAACCCGCACATGCAACGGCCTTTGAAAAGAAGTAACTAAATAGTCAAGGGACGAAGAAAAAAGAACCGTGATGCGGCCCGAGGATATATCGTTCCTAGAGATCTAATCATAGTTTTGAACTTCCTGCCTGCTGTCTCTTCACCTCCTCATTTGCTTGATCACGGAGTAATTTCCTCAAGATCTTCCCGGAGGGATTCTTCGGAATAGCATCAATGAATACGACGCCGCCAGTGATCCGTTTGGTGGGTGTCACTCTCTCCTTGATAAAATTGACTATTTCATCCGCAGCGACAGACTTTCCTGGAGCAACGGTGATATATGCGCGAGGGTACTCTTCGCCATCTTTGGTGACACCGATGACTGCGGCATCTGCGACGGCAGGGTGTTCAAGGAGAATTGCTTCTAACTCCGCTGGCGCAACCTGGTTACCCTTCACCTTGATAAGTTCCTAAGAGAAGCAATACGGTCAATGTTAAGATGCACAAAATTTAGAGAGAGACGTGAATTGCATATATACCTTTATCCGATCAACGATGTAGAACTTTCCGGTGTCATCCACGTAGCCAATATCACCGGTTTTCAGCCACCCATCTTCCGTCACAGTTTCCTTGGTCGCGTCGGGTCGATTCCAGTAACCCTTCATGATGTTTGGACCTCTAACCCAGATTTCACCCCGTTCATTGCGACCAAGCTCGGTAACGCCATCGCCGGCCATTATCCTTGCTTCACAGTTGGGGTTTAATTCCCCGACTGACGCACTGGTGCCTGTGTGGTTGGGGTCCCATCCGAGAATCGAGCATGTAGTCCTGGCGAGGGGGAAACGAACAGTTAGCTTTCCAAGCATCGGACAGCAAAAGCGGTTTGGGGACTTTCATACTCCGTCATCCCCCATCCCTGTCTAACATTGAGCTTCCCCGCTGGGAACAGCGATTCAAGCTCTTCAGTGACCTCCCTTCCCAATGGTGCTGCTCCACAGCCCACCGCCAAAATACTGCTTAGGTCGTATTTCTTGACGATTGGATGTTTTGCTAGTGCTACTGCGATAGGTGGTACAACTGTCAAGTCTGTGATGCGGAATTTCTGCAAGGATTCCAGCAATTGGATGAAGTCGAATTTCACCATGATATAAACCGGAATTTCACGCATCAGGGACGAAGCAATGAAGATATTCTGAGCCATGGCGTGGTACATCGGGAGGAAGCACAGCCAGCGCGATTCCCTCTGCCTCTCTTCCCAATCACTCCGCAGGTACGCACTGTGATTAAATTGGAGCGTGTTTGCGACATAGTTCCTATGGGTTATCTGGACGCCTTTGGGAACCCCTGTCGTGCCGCTTGAGTAATTAAGCTACATGCAGGTATGTTAGGATTCAACATAGCCCGTGGGGAGTAGGTGGTAGGGGCTAGGGAACATTACCGCCAAAGTGCGACCTGACTCCCCTGGACCGGTCAAAGGGTCCCAAGCAAAGTCGCTTCCCTCTGCTGGAGAAGCCACAAGTTCCCCCCAATGGCGACATCCTTTGACTGCCTTCCCCTTGCCTTCGAATAATGCACCATTGAACACGAAGATATTGTCCTTGCTCATACCAATTGACTCCGCAGCAGTGATACCCGTATCGAGACTCCCTTCCGCGCATAACAGATATGCCGCGCCGCTGTCCTTCAGTTGGTACGCCAATTCTCTCGGGGTATATGTTGGATTCGCACCCGTGAAGACACCACCGGCCATGATAATCCCCATAAAGGCTACGGGGAAGAACAGGTCATTGCTAGAAAAGAGAAGGACGCGGTCACCTGTCCTTAGACCGGACTTTCTCAACCCTGCAGCAAACCTCTGGCACCAGAGACGGTAGTCATGTCTGCTAAAAAAACGAGTGTCTGGATGACTAGCATCTGAGAAACATCGTTTGTTTTTGGATAAAGGAGTTGTTGGCGACTTGAATATTACTGTCGGTAAGGACGCGTCTGGGATCGGGATGGACCACCTGCTCTTCAAAGGCATGGCGAGGGTAGTGGAAAATGAAGTGAGAGGTGTCTCGAAAAGGAAGTAGGAACACAGATTAAAATTGAGATTTGGATATTTTGTTCTTCCACTCGTTCTTGACCCCGAAAAATGAAGCGGAGGCAGCAAAGAAGCTGGGTGGTTTCCTTGCGACGACGTCAGGCCGTCTGGGGAATGTTGCTGGACCTTGGCGAACTGGGGTATTGCCAATTGGACCCAATTAATCCTTTGATGCGGAGAAAGCAATGTTTACCCCGAGGTCCGGGATAGCCAGCCGGGGATGAGGTAAATAGGGACCCACCAACCACGATCAGCGCTAATATTGGTTTCGCTTTCTTTGAGCTTATCTTGCATAGGCGCGTGTGTTTATTAGAGACAGACCTCACGTTATTCGTGACGAAAAGCAAAAGCCGTCCGTTCGGTAGTTAGTTGAGGTATTGCCGAAGAAGGATCGTGGTCGTTGAGGTCGCCAGTAGCGGGGGTTGGAAACAGACACCCCACAGTGGCGTCTTTCTGATTGGGCGCTGACAGCTGTACAAGACTCCCGTTCGACAGGGTGGGATTTTGGGACCCTCACCACAAGGGATTCATTTCATCAATTATTGAAGCGACATTGTCCATGGAGCGATAGGGCTGAGGAATAATGCTGATCAAATAGTAATCTTGCCTTTCGTATTACATGGTGTCTTCAGTCATCAAAACAAAGGAGAACAAAATCTTATAAGTAACAAAAAGATAGCCTGAACACCCCCGATTTTTGCCTTCCAAACTGTATCGTCACTTCAAATGCTGAAAAATGATAATTGAAATATTGTCTATGTTGTTTCTCCACCGTTCAAGCACATCACTGTCGTCTGAAGTTCTTTCACAATCTTCTCCTCCAGCTGATTCTGGCAACCAGTACTACGGTCGGCCGGTTCACGTCGGGACATTGCAAGCTCGTTTTCATTCGTGGCAACGATCCGGGAGCGGAGAGTTGATCGTTTCTCAAGGAGCGATTCGATATCGTCTTTCACCTGTGCTCCATCCCATTTAAGTTCCTGGATATTCTGGGCATCTACTCCAGTGCTAGCGCCTGCTTCTCTGTATTTCTTGACAATCAAGGATATCAGAGCCAACGAGCATGCTTCCGTGGCCATACTGAGAGATAGTCGCTTCACGTGCTGACTTGATGCAAGCTGATTAGAAGCTGGGAAAGCAGTGGCCGCCGTCGTGGGTTGGCCGATCGAAAATGCCCCCGATGCTCGTTGCAGCTGTCCGTCAAACTGGTTAAGAAAGGCAGCAACTTCTGGCGCAGCTCGACCAACGCTGTAGAGCAGATTTAGACATAGAGGAAGAAATCCAGAATTCCAGATCGCAAATAACCTGGGTACTGGGTCGAATGGGCCACATCCATTTGGTTGACGCAAGATATCGGTCAGTTTGAAAGTAGACAGTTTGACTAGGATCCCCTCCGCCGCCATTTGTTCAGCCACGGAAGGAATACAAGAGAGTTCAAGAAGAAAGAGGATGCTGAGTTCGCCATACACTGGGTCGCCGTTAACGGTCAGTTTATAAGCCCAGGAAAACAAAGTGGCGGCATATCTTGGAGTATCACTATCAGCAAGATGGAAGGATGCCTGCTCATATATACGGTCTGCGTCTTTTACGCGGAGAGCGGTTTGGAGGATTGCAGTCAAGATCCCAAAATCTTTAGGACTGCACTTTTGTGGCTCGTCGTGTAAATATGTCGTTAGTGATCTAAATCCATGGGCGACTATCGTTTTGACAATCTCCAAGACGATGGACAAATCAGACGAAATTTCGGGCTTCTTGCTGATAGCTTCTGGCACTGGTCGGGACGGGCTTGCAACATGGAATTGTAAGGCAAGGAAGAGAATATTCAACAGCAACCCGTAATATTCGGTGTCATCGTTAAGAAGTGCATTCTCATATGAAGAGCTTCGGAACCGGGTAGCATCCCACGCGACCCTCAGCAGCTCAAAGACTTCATTGCCTCTGGAGCGAGCATCGACGAGTCGTTGGAGAAGTGCCAAGGCAAACTCTGCGCGCGTCTGCTGTATCCTATAAAAAATGTTTTCATTTGGGATGGTTTGCGAATTCGAAACTAGACAGCGGCGGACAACACGTGCCATTGATTTTTGGATTTCACGGTCGGGCATGAAATCCGCACAGTGTTCAATGGCGAGGAACTTCCAGCTATGGAGGAGAGTCTAGGAATGATTAGAATTCTGTGATTTCGAAGAAAAAAAACGGTAACATACCATTTGGGCTTCAACAAGTGATAGGTTTAGGTTAGCCCGCTTGACTTCCTCCACAAATCCTTGGCCCCGAGTTCCATCCCAAGCAAAGTCATAGCCGAAAAGTTTGCTCCCTAGGGCGACGTCGTAAAAGTAATTTTCACCGAGTTCAGAGCGTACGAACACAGTCCGTTTCATGTTGGTTGCCTTGCACCCGGGATACTTCATCTCAAAATTCTTCCGGAGATTCGCATGTAACGAGGCGTTATATCCAGCCACGTCGACCGCGTTGTCGGCAAACCAGGAGATAAGAGGTATAAGTGTTTTGAAAAAGGATTGATCTCGCGATTCTTTCGCACTATGCAAATAGACGGCACAAATGTCTGCCACCAATGCCGCTATTTTTGTGTTGAAACACTGATCTAGGGCAGAAAACTTGCGCATATCTAAACCTGCCACGAAACTTACAATTTTCGAGAAAAACTTCGAATGGTTTTTAATCTGTGGAGTGGCCCATAACCAATGTTCTTGTGCCCTTGCAACAAAATCTAGAGCCGATATGGCTACCCGAGGATGAATAGTATCGATTTTGGCGAGTAAGTCGAGAGATATGCCGAGGAAGGGCTGACCATTCATAGTAGAAGCTTTATCTTTGTCGTTCTTTTTCAATGAATCTCGAGCGGAAGTACCAGTGAGCAAGAAAACGGCTAGCCATTGTTGGCGCTTGCTAATGATAGTGGAAAGCAGATCCCATATTGATGCATATAGGGCCGGTTCCTTAAATGGGCGATCGAATTTCGAGAGACAGTCGAGGAAGTGACAGGATGACTTTGCACCAATGTGGCCAAGGAGAGAAGGCGGCTCACGATCGGGGTCGAGAGCAGCATATGTGATCAGGAGCTCTATGAGAGAAACAACCGGAAGTTGATAGTCATAGGAAAGCGCATAGAGTCTAATTAATATAGGAGAGGCTTTAAATAGTTGAGTTTCTAGCATGGACATTGGGGATCCAAGTAGTTTGCCAGCCTGAACCAATCGCTCTGAAAGTTTCAATGCCGATTGGACATGTTGTGTTTGAAGAGTGAGCGCTCTGAGGTCACTTGTTGAAGTTGAAGTTTGAAGACTGTTGAGAATAGTGCGGAGTACTGGGTTAAACGGTAGTTCCTCGACAGACGTTGGGCGAAGGACGTTTAGAACATAGCTGGCTGAGCTTGAAAATACTCCAGTCAACTTAGAATCGAGATCCGACGTATCATCGGTTGCGTATGTGCAATAAATGATCTTTTCTAGAGAGGTAGCGAGGGAGGTGTTGATTGTTAGCTGTTGTCGGATATCATTATACCTCCATGTCGCGTTACTGTTGTAGGCTTCAAGCATTGTTCGTACCAAAGCTAGCAAGAAGTTGCGCATGATGTACGGCGGAACGCCTGCACTGAACTCAGCAACATGGCCGGATTTGGAAGAAACATGGCCCGCGGTGCGACGAACTCCGGCGTGAATAATAGCATCCTCAATCAAACAGTCAAACATTCGAATGGCGGTAATCAGGAACGAGAAATCCCCTGAGCTTGCTTCAATGGAGGACACGACGGTAGCCAACATCCCGCCTTTACCATCGGAACCAATAAAGCTGCTGCGAGCAAGATACGGCCATACTCGGCCGGGAATAATCGATATGACAGCGTTGATGAACTGTAGACACGATATGATTGGCTGGAGATTTCGGTTTGACCCTCGCCTGTTGATGGTATTTTGGAGGCCCCGTTCAAAAATGTCGAAGACAACCGAAATGATATCCCCATGGCGACTGAGCCCATCGCTCGCCATTTCTAGAATCCTTTTGGCGCTAGACTCTGTGCCATTCTGCTTTGAGTAGGCTTGTGCGGACGTGATCAGATCGGCGAATAGCCCGATTATCTCAGCCATAACCTCATCCTCAGGCTCGTACCCAGATCTACGGGTATTAGTTGCTTGTTCTAGCCATTTCCCGAGAAACCCAAGGCAATTATATTGATGATACCACATTATCACAGCGGGTTTTGACTCATTTACGACCTGCCCAACAGCATCTGGCGGGATGATGGAGGCCTCGGCGAGGACAATCGCATTAGAATTCGATCCGTTTTCGGCCGTGCCTTTTGACGTGGCCGTTTCCTGCATCGGTAAAGGCCGTATTAGCCCGACGAAATTTGCATTCTCGTCCTCCCGGATCGGTTGGTATCCTTGAAAACCGGCAGAAATCATCTGTGTATATGTCTCCATATTTTCTAGCTCCTGGGCAACGTAAGGCAGACCATCATCATTGACTATGTCGGAGCCTGAAAGAGTTCTGCATATTTTCAAGAAGTTGATAGCTTCATATGGAAACCTAGATTTTGCGACTCTGAAAACCCGATCAATGAGGACCGGGTCTTGAATAAACATTGATCTAGGATCACAGCCATCACTTGGCCCTGACCTAGAGGCTTGATTGCAATCGTCCGTGGGGCCACCGACTATGCATAGAATGGACGAGATAACTTCGGGAATATAGTCCAAGAACTCGATACTCGCACGGGTTAGATCAAGTAGCTCCACACGAATCCAACGACTTGTCAGACCACCGTCCCCAGCACCTGAGATTGGACCAAGATTATCGACAAGGTTAATGATTATGTCAAATAATTGACATTTATCAACGGATGTGGAGACTAAAAACTTCACAAAGTCCTCGTCAAAGGCTGGGTTGCGTGCCTTTTCGAAGATATCCTCAAAAATCGATTGTTCCGCAGCCCGTGATGGAGAAGACGACGGAGCATTGCTGTTGAATGAGTCTATAGCGTACTGAGCCTGTTGAAGTTCGCGTTCTTCTTTGGTCGCAAGCGCAATTTCCCTTACTGAGAACATGATAACTGCCCAGCCAAACACCATCGGCATCGAGTTCAAGCAACCAACACTGGCCGCCTTCAAGCATATTTCGTTTATCTCGCCGACATTGTCACGAGATAGGAAGAAAGGCGAATTGCCAATTCTAGGTTCGGCGATTCCAGATGAACGCGACGCTGCTTCAAAATAGGAGACTGACGACCGCAATTTAAGAAAAGAGAGACTCGTTATCGCGATCAGGGCCTGGAGAGGGGCTATAATAACTGCTTGTTCTTCTGTGGCCTATAAAAGATTAAGTAAGCTACACGGACAACAAACATACTGGTGGAGTAAACTTACTGGACGAAGCATTTCAAGGAAATCATACTCGGTCATTAAACGGAGCCAAGACAGAAGTAGTTCTGCAGATGGGATAGTCTTTAATAACTGGAGTCCAAGGAAGAGGAACTGAAGTATCTGAGTAAGCTCCTCAAGAATACTGGTGCACCAGGACTGCTCTATTTCCGCGCTGGGGGAATCAGGAGTAAGCCAACCACTCCCTGCCTCCAAACTCTTAATTCGGAGTCGAACAGCGTCGATACACTTTTCTGGAGAGAGACTAGCAGGGAGTTTCTGGGCCTCAGTCGACGAGATACCGAATATTGACCGTGCCAACTCTTCCAATTTCGTTTGGCCAAGTTCCTTCTGGGATTTCTGAATTGGCGAATCATAGCTCCTAGGTAGTCTCCCCCTTAGAGCCACAGCTAGCAAGCGCTGGGAGAGCTTCAGAATATGTTGCTTTTCCGTCAAAAAAAGCTGAAATAGCTTCAGATGCCGCGATTCATCCGCTGAAAATCCATCAGGTTCCGTACTTTCAACGCCTTTGTATTTTAAAATCTCAGTAGCCTGAAGCGCTCTGGTAGACTGCGACAGACCACCAGCGCCAATGGCATCTTGCAAGCTTGTCGTTTCTTCTTCGGAGAATTTACTTAGAAGCTGGTCGCCGGCCCGGCTTTGCCATTCAGAGACAACAATTCTGAGCGCGGAGAGTTCGTCAATTTGTACCCGTTGGCTTAACCAGGTAGAATCGTTTTTTATTTCTTCTAGATTGCAAGGGGCTCGAGAAGACGTCGGCACGTTAATGGCGGCGGTTTTGGACTGGAATTCGGCTTTGGATCGTTCATTGGAGACGGGGAAGGGTGTGAATGGATCGGACAAGATACGGATGCTTTCTGGACAAGAGAGAAATTTGTAAAGACTGTCTGTTTCGTCTATATCTGTTTCAGAATTTACCAGCCGCAGAAACGCTGCTTTCCAGGATCTAGCCACAAGCCAGTCAGTATAATCTCAATCTCAGCTCGTCGCGCAAATGAAGGCAGACATACATCAGTTGGATATCCCCGGAGAAGCATTCGTCCAGGGATGGAAAATACACCTCCGGCAGTGGAGCCATGTCTTCACCAACTATATCATGGCCCGTCACTGGGAACAGAATGTCGGGAAAATGCTCTTGTCGCGGTGGACAAGCACGGGGAACGAGATGTGAAGACGCAGAAGCTCAAACTTTCCATCAACAGGAAGCTCCCAGTTCGGTTTAGCGTCAGGTCAGGCTCTCGGTGCCGGATCAACTCTTATCCGACGCCCTGCGAAATGTCGATGTGGGATGAGTCGGAGTCACCATCAACATCCTAACTTACGAGGAGGATAGGTTGGAGTCAGAGGTCGCATTGGCACCAGCCCCCCTCTGTCTTGGACATCTCCCTTCTTTCTCGATCACTTCTTCACCACATCACCAATCATGGCTGTCTCCAACGGACTCGTCGATCATTCGCCGTTCAACCCCACCAAGGCGCAAACTCGCGACAATGCCTCCAACCTGATATTGATTGACAACTACGATTCGTTTACATGGAACATATACCAGTATCTGGTCCTGGAGGGAGCGACTGTGAGCGTATTCAGAAACGACAAGATCTCGCTGGAAGAACTCATTGCGAAAAACCCCACCCAGCTCGTTATTAGCCCGGGACCTGGACACCCGGACACGGATGCCGGAATCAGCAAGGAAGCCATCCAATACTTCACTGGCAAAATACCCGTTTTTGGCGTCTGTATGGGACAGCAATGCATCATTTCTTCTTTCGGCGGCACGGTCGATGTTACTGGGGAGATTCTACACGGTAAAACATCCCCGTTGAACCACGACGCAAGGGGCGTTTATGCCACTCTCCCACAAGCTCTCCCTGTTACGCGATATCATTCATTGGCTGGAACACAGCCAAGTGTCCCCGATTGCCTTGAGGTATCTTCCTGGACCGACTTCGAAAACGGCAATGGGCGAAGGATTATAATGGGGGTGCGGCACAAGGAGTACACTACGGAAGGTGTCCAGTTCCACCCAGAGAGTATTTTGACCGAGAATGGGCGGACCATGATCCGTAACTTTTTGAACCTCCGTGGTGGAACATGGAAAGAAAATGGCCTCCTTGCTCCTACGCCAGATGAATCCAAGGCGCAGAACCAGAACGCGGGTATAAAGATTTCAAAAAAAGAGTCGATCTTGGATAAGATCTACTCGCACCGGAAAATAGCGGTTGAACGTCAAATGGCCACTCCTTCGCAAAGACCAGAGGATCTACAAGCAGCATACGACCTCGGCATATCTCCACCTCAAATATCGTTTCCCAACCGACTAAAGCAGTCTCTATTTCCATTGTCTCTCATGGCGGAGATAAAGAGAGCTTCTCCCTCAAAAGGAATAATATCTTCCTCAACCTGTGCCCCTGCCCAGGCTAGAAAATATGCGAAGGCTGGAGCAAGTGTCATATCTGTTCTCACGGAGCCCGAGTGGTTCAAGGGAAGTATCGAAGATCTACGGGCTGTCCGACAAAGTCTCGAAGGTCTCCCGAATAGACCCGCTGTCCTACGAAAAGAATTCATTTTTAACGAATATCAAATCCTTGAAGCTCGATTGGCTGGTGCGGATACGGTCCTACTCATTGTGAAAATGCTCGAGGTTGATCTTCTGAAACGACTTTACGAATACTCCCAAAAGCTGGGCATGGAGCCTCTTGTCGAAGTGAACACACCGGAAGAGATGAAAATTGCGGTTGGCCTTGGTGCCCAAGTAATTGGTGTCAATAACCGCGATCTGACTAGCTTTGAGGTCGACTTGGGTACAACGAGCCGGTTAATGGATCAGGTGCCAGATTCAACAATAGTCTGCGCACTCAGCGGTATATCCGGTCCGAATGATGTCAAAGCCTATAGTTCCGACGGTGTCAAGGCAATTCTAGTTGGTGAGGCACTCATGCGTGCAGAGGATACGAACGTTTTCGTTCATCAGCTTCTAGGGGGCGACAAACATGTGGCTCCCTCGATCTCGACACGACCCCTACTGGTTAAAATATGCGGGACCCGGACACCCGAAGCTGCTCGCACAGCCATCGAGTCTGGAGCTGATTTAATTGGTATAATACTGGCGGAGGGACGCAAACGAACCGTTCCTGACGACGTTGCTCTCGAGATATCTAAGGTGGTTAAGTCAACTGCTCGCCCATCATCTTCGACTAGTCAGATACCAAAGACGATAACTGAATCTCCATCTGTCGGTTATTTCGAGCATTCTTCGGAGCTTCTTCGACAACCTGATCGTGCCCTGCTCGTTGGCGTCTTTTTGAATCAGCCCCTTTCCTATATCATCTCACAGCAGCGGAAGCTTGGCCTCGACGTTGTCCAACTTCACGGGTCTGAACCAATAGAATGGGCAAGCCTAATACCCGTTCCGGTTATCAAGAAATTCTCACCGGGCGAACCGGGCCTTTCGCGTCCTGCCTACCATTCCCTTCCGCTTTTGGACTCTGGTGCTGGTGGATCGGGGGAAAAGCTAGCTATTTCTGCTGTCCGTAGCTCCCTTGAAAAGGACGACAGCCTTCGAGTGATCCTTGCAGGAGGATTGGATCCCTCAAATGTTGTGGATTCTATTGCTCAACTTGGTCAATATGGAGACAGGGTGGTGGGCGTTGATGTTAGCAGCGGCGTTGAGTCGGACGGATCACAGGATTTGGAAAAGATAAAGGCGTTTGTGAAAATGGCCAAAAGCGTGAGGGTTTAACGATACAAACTTGAGATTATACTAAAAATATACCTACCTACCCATCTATCTACTACCAACATACATCTCAATGAACCTTCAATTCTACATTTGTTTCCGTGGGGTTTTTCAATCAGTTGTGCTGCAGCTACCTTACATTGTTATCAATTATCGTGCGTCGCATCCTCATTCTACTCTTAACTTATTATCACCTTACAACGCTCTGGTCCTAACATGATTCCTTGCACCACTTGATTTTTGAAATCGAATATTCCTTTGAAATTGACTATCGCAAGGACCTCACGAGATTTTCTCTATTTCATCTTACCTTTTCGGCAGAATCTTCTTTTATAAAGCTCTGTGTGCTTCTACTCCAAGCAAGGCCGATCACTCACTCTCCTGTTCTCTTACCTTACATTCCCTGGCTCGTTGGTAAATTCCATATACCATAACTTCCTATTTTTGAAATCAAATATTCCTTTGCAATTGGCTATCGCCTAGGACCTCACAAGATCTCTATTTCATCATACCTTTTCGGCAGCATCTTCATTTATAAAGCTCTGTGTGCTTCTACTCCAAGCAAGGCCGACCACTCACTCCCTGTTCTCTTACCTTACATTCCCTGGCTCTTTGGTAAATTCCATATACCATAACTTCCAACCCCCTTGAAGAGAGATCTCCATTGAGGCTGCGTTTCTTGTATTACAATTTTATATCCGCCCCTTAACCAGGACATCACAACCATGGGCAAAACCTTCCGCAAAATCAACGCCAGCCTTGCCGGCGACTTTGGCGCGATGACAGACAAAATCAAGCAATGGGTCGAAGCAAACGGCGGAACATTCTCAAAAAATATTAACTCCAACGTCACCCATCTAATAGCCACGAAAGCTGCGTTCCGCCAACCTCTCCAAGCAGGTATTACAATGTTTCTCCAGCATGCTTTTTCGACTTGCTTGTGGGAAAATAAATTAGCTATTGACATTTTATATTTGTATGCAGTTCGGGATGCGCGAAAAGTCAAGGGCCTCAAGATTGTAAAAATCGAGTGGCTGGAGGACTCCCTTTTGTCGAAAAGCAGAAAGCCGAAACGTGAGGCGGAGTATTTGTGGGCTCGGCCGCGGAACGGGGGTAAGGGTGGTAGTAGCAAAGGGGGGAATAGGGACGCTCCGCGCACTGCAGGTGGGATAGTATTTCGGATTTTGATCACTCTGTGAACCCTTGAAAGGAAAAAACTCACCTAGTTGGTGTGTATGACAGGTGTCAAAAAGCCGCGTCGCATCAATGGCGAGCTGGATGAACTTGGTAAGTACTTCAAACTCCAATATCCCAGCTAGGTACTTATTCGGCTGATGGCGTAAATAGACGGCTATCACATTTTTACCGATACAGAAGGCCTGGGCTACTTCGTCACTCTCGTGCGTCCTATGCCGGACAGCAAATTCAAAGAAAAGTACAAGCTTGGGGTAAGAACTCTCCGGTCATATATTGCCTCCCTCTGTCTGCATTACAGATACCACCACGTCCCCCCTTTTTGCCCCTTACGTAGTAGTCTTGCCTTGCCCCTTGCTGACTCAAACCCAGCTCTACGAATCCGACGCAACCCCGCATACATATTCCACATTTGTAAAATATAGTCGAGTCGGGATCGGCGCATCATCATACTTGGCCCTTGCGGGCAGTTCGTGGGACGTGGCCTTCGGGGGGTTCAAGAAGTTCTTTAAAGCGAAATGCGGGACACAGTGGGAAGAGAGGATGCATGTTGAGCCTGAGCCAAAAAAGGACGAGGAAGGATGCCCTTTACCGGCGGACGAGAATTGGTTTCGGTGCGAGGTGTTGCCTGCTGTGCCCTCTGTGTCAAAAACGGCGGTGGAAGTAGTCATAGCAAATCCTCCACCGTTGGTAGCGGAAACTGGAATAGAAGCCGGAACTGTTCGAGCTGAGAGCCAGGTTGGGCCACAATATGATGGGGCGGCAGAAGTTGAGGCCCGTCCTATGTGGTCTGGTTAATGGCGGGGTTTAGCTTGCTGCTGGGTGTCTAGTGGGAGGGTTTTTGAAGATGTTCCTTTTAATGTATTGACATAATTCTGGCGTTTGAATTGCTGATTTAAAACATTAGACTGTTATCATTCCAATTAGCATCTACCTTGACGCAGCAAAATTCTAGTGCACACCTAAACGACCTCAGAACTTCAGGGAGCCATAGAACTAAAGGCACACAGTATAGATTTCTCTGTGGTGCCCAAAAGGCGAAATCGATTCATAACTCCTATCCCTATGTCCGAATATAATAACTCAAAATATACCATAACGCCGGGCTTACTTTGCGCGCCATTCCATGCAAAATCCCTTTTTGTAGTCCAAATAACCAAACAACAGGTCAAAGATAATCCTTTTTCCTGCTTGTCCTTGTATACTGGCTAAGTGCCCATTCAACATCGCCTCCAGACTCTTTCTCTAACGTGCCTCCTCTAATTTCGAATAATCTCATCGTCATCCGTGGCCCAACCTCTGCAAGTTCAACCGACTGGTATCCCGTCCGAACAAAAACGTGATGCCGTACCTCGATGCTATCTTCGATGTTCTTGAATGTGACAACTCTGCTTCCCAATTTCGCATTCGCTTCCCGGGGTGGGAAAAGATGCTTGAGGATTTTAACAACGCGGGCGCCGAGCTTAGTGGTGAAGCCTTCGAATATTAAATGAGGATAACTCTCGGAAACGGTTCCGCGGGCGGAGTTGGGGATGTCGGCTCGCAGCATAACATTATGGAGAGAGAAACTGGCTGTGGGGCCATGAGGAAGATGGGAGATAGTCATGGCAGTTGGCGTACCGCGATGTTCGTGCAAAACGATCATATCCGATAGGGAAGAGGCTTTGGCGCTTGAGACGAGATCGGGAATGACAAGGTTTCCTCGGTTTAACCGTATAGAGGTCGGGATAAGTAAGCGGATTTCTTTCGCAAAGGTACCGAGGCGGGCGGAGGGGGAGCGGGAGGTCGTAACAAGGGGTCGAGGGTCAACAATGCCAGACGTAAGGGCGTATTCATCGTCGAGATCTAGAAGGTCGGAGTCTCCCTGTTTCGAGGAGGCTGGGAGGGATTCGTCATATTTAAAGTCTTCTCTGAGTTTTTTGTCATTCGCGACTGAAGGATCAAGTGGTTTCCCCGAGGCTAGGGAAGCCTTCAGCTGCGCACGCTTCTCTGCAATCGAGGCATCGCGGAGGAGGAGAGCTTTGCGGTAGAGATAATCTCTGCGCTCACGGGCTTGACGGCGCTAGATAGTGTTCTGTTAGTAACTTGCCATTTATATCATATTCAGGGACACCGGAACATATGCGTACAATCATTTTGGTCTGTGGTCTGTCTGTTTCGAGCCTCAAATGCAACAAACTGCCCCAGCTCGAAATATTTCAAGATGCTTGGAGTTTGACTTTTTGCATCATCAAAAACTTTGTGCGCATGTGGTGTGTGCAGCCCGCCGTAGCGGCATCGCAGATTTCGGACCTTCACCATTTGATCAACTCCTTGGACGTGACTTTCTCCAAGTTATCCCCGTCATTCCACCCCGTCCTTCCAGTGCATGGGGTAGTGATTTACAGCCTCCTATACGCTTCGATACGTCTATGCCATCTGTCTCTGCCTGCGCAAGACGAGTGGCGGAGTGTCCCGTTTTCCTACCTGTAAGCTCCCCTCACAACGACGATGTCATATGGCGCTTTTTTAAGGATTCCCCCCAGCCTTGCCAAACGAGCGGACTACAGCTGACCATTTCGGACTTTCCAACCTAATAGTGGACATCTTTCCTTTCTTTGTTTTGACGTCTTCCACATTGTTCTGAATGCCCGGTTTACCCCCGTCCAATCAAGCGAATAACCGTGCCTCTGCGCAACCCGCGGATCCTGAGTAACAAGGCGATAACCCTGGGGATAAAGGGGCATATGTCAAGATGGAGGCTTTCACTCACATGGGGAACCACTTGGTTTCCGACTCTGCCTCCACCATCAATGCTGGAGACGATATGTCAACCGTTGACGGCGACGAAAATATCTTAAATATGGCGGGTGGGCCGCGGAGACGGCGACATGACGACGAGGATGAAATCTCAGATGGGTTTGAGGATGACGACCTGGAAAGCATGGCTAGCGTTCCTGTTGATGGCATGAACAAGGCAGCTGTCGCAAAGCCGGAGGAAGAAAAAGAACTCCCCGCACATTCATGCGCGTAAGTTGGGACCATATCGGCCGCAGATGGGGCCAGGCTCTGTAATTTCCGGTTTCGGTATGCTGATAACTTTCCTAATAGATATTGCGGAATTCATAACCCTAGCAGCGTCGTCAAGTGCTTAACTTGCACGAAGTGGTTTTGCAGCGCCCGTGGCAACACTTCCTCGTCCCATATCGTCAATCACTTAGTCCGAGCAAGACACAAGGAAGTGCAGCTCCACCCAGAATCATCGCTAGGCGATACCATCCTCGAGTGCTATAACTGTGGAACCAAAAACGTATTCCTCCTCGGGTTTATTCCCGCAAAATCCGACACTGTTGTTGTCTTACTCTGTCGACAACCTTGTGCTGCGATGCCATCATCGAAGGATATGAACTGGGATACTTCTCTGTGGCAACCACTTATCGAGGACCGCTCGTTTTTGCCCTGGCTCGTGAGCTCGCCGTCAGACCAGGAGCAGCTTCGCGCTCGCCATTTGAGCCCCCAGATGATCGCCAAGCTAGAGGAAATGTGGAAGGACAATGCTGCTGCCACCGTCGAAGATCTGGAAAACGCTACAGGTGTCGATGATGAGCCTGCGCCAGTCCTCCTTCGATACGACGACGCCTATCAATACCAAAATGTCTTTGGTCCACTTGTCAAAATCGAAGCTGATTATGACCGAAAATTGAAGGAGGCTCAGTCTCAGGATGGCTTGATTGTGCGTTGGGATCTCGGTTTGAACAACAAACATCTTGCGAGTTTCGTACTACCCAAGTTGGAACTTGGAGACGTCAAACTGGCTGTCGGTGACGAAATGCGCCTTAAGTACACTGGAGAATTACGCCCGAAGTGGGATGGTGTTGGATACGTGATCAAAATCCCCAACAACCAGTCCGATGAAGTTACTATAGAATTACGAACCAAGGGTGATCACAAATCTGTTCCCACCGACTGCACGCACAACTTCACGGCAGACTACGTTTGGAAGGCGACGTCCTTCGATCGCATGCAATTGGCAATGAAGACTTTTGCTGTAGACGAGATGAGCGTTTCGGGTTACATTTTCCATCGACTTTTGGGCAATGAAGTTGCTGTAGGAGCTATGAAGACACAAATGCCAAAGAAATTCAGTGTCCCAGGGCTTCCAGATCTTAATGGTAGCCAAACTAACGCCGTCAAAAGCGTCCTTCAGAAACCTCTCAGTTTGATCCAGGGACCCCCTGGTACAGGAAAGACCGTCACATCTGCCAACATTATTTATAACTTGGCGAAAATAAACGGTGGCCAAGTTTTGGTATGCGCGCCATCCAACGTTGCTGTTGATCAGCTTTGCGAACGCATTCACAGAACCGGTTTGAAGACTGTTCGAGTCACCGCCAAGTCCCGAGAGGATGTCGAATCTCCCGTCGGTTTCCTTTCCTTGCATGAACAAGTCCACAACAATGACAGCAATATCGAACTTGTCAAGCTTAACCAGCTGAAGACCGAACTGGGGGAGTTGTCGAGTCAGGATGAAAAGAAATTTAAACAACTTACCCGTGCCGCAGAGAAGGAGATATTGAGCAATGCGGATGTTATCTGCTGCACATGTGTTGGAGCTGGTGATCCGCGTTTGGCTAAGTTCAAATTCCGAACTGTACTTATCGACGAATCTACCCAGTCGGCGGAACCCGAGTGCATGATCCCCCTTGTTCTCGGATGCAAACAAGTTGTGCTTGTTGGGGACCACCAACAGCTAGGTCCTGTCATCATGAACAAAAAGGCGGCCAAAGCCGGACTCAACCAGTCATTGTTTGAGCGTCTGGTAATTCTAGGGTGCGCACCCATTCGACTGAATGTGCAGTACCGTATGCATCCATGTTTGTCCGAGTTCCCATCAAACATGTTCTACGAGGGCTCCCTGCAAAACGGTGTAACCGAGTCCGAGCGTCTTCTTAAGGATGTGGACTTCCCTTGGCCTGTGGCGCACAATCCCATGATGTTTTGGTCAAACCTGGGTAACGAGGAAATCTCAGCATCGGGAACGTCATATCTCAATCGTACTGAAGCCGCCAACGTGGAGAAAATTGTCACCAGATTCTTCAAGGCGGGTGTCAAACCCTCTAGTATTGGCATCATCACGCCCTACGAAGGCCAACGGAGTTATGTTGTCAGCTCGATGCAGACTACCGGCACTTTCAAAAAGGAGCTATATAAGGAAATCGAAGTTGCGTCCGTGGATGCCTTCCAGGGTCGAGAGAAGGATTACATCGTGCTCTCCTGTGTAAGATCAAACGACCACCAAGGAATTGGTTTCTTGAGTGACCCTCGTCGGCTCAATGTCGCCCTTACTCGTGCGAAATACGGATTGGTAATCCTTGGCAATCCCAAGGTCCTCTCGAAGCACCCTCTATGGAATTACCTACTTTTGCATTTCAAGGAGAAGAACTGTTTGGTTGAAGGGCCCCTGTCCAACTTGCAGATCTCGCTCGTCCAGTTCAGCCGCCCGAAGCAGGCTTACCGAGGACCGCAACGCTTCCAGATGGCCTACAACCACGCCTCCAGTATGGCCAGCGGTATGGTAAATGGTAGTAGAAACGGCCATCGCAACGACTATCATGATGCCGGCTCCGTGGCTAGCTACATCCCGGATGATGTCTCATCGGTTCACTCCTCTGCCTTGGGTGGCGTTGCGATCCCGTCAGGGTATCCACACATGTTCCGAAACTTTGCTGACTCTTGGCCGCATCTTCCTGGGAACCGTCGTACCAATGGGTCCAGAGGGAAAATCGCGCCAAGTGTGACTGGGGAGTCTGTAGCAGCGACCGAGTCTGACGTGACCGGCAGCATCGTCGACGGCAGAAGCATCGGACAGGGAGGTGTTAGTCTCGCCGGTTTAAGCATTCACGATATGAACAAACAAGCAAGCTTGAGCCAATCTGACCGCCTGAAGCGCTATGTTGAGTCCGGTGGCCGGGCAGAGCCATACAAGCCTGGACCAAATGACAACGGTAGTATTTTCGGCGGAAGTTCAGCTAGCATTCGCGTTCCCCGTGGCACACGCGGGCATCTTGCCGACGACGATGATGCACGCAGTGTTTCGACGGCCTTTGCAAGTCAGATTGGTGGGAACTATGACTGAGTTTGTGCGGGCCAGCGATATATTTTTCCCCCAACTGCCAGGGCCCACATGTCTCGCAGAAGTGAACTTCAACATCTAGATTTCCGCGATGAGAATACGTTGCATGAATATACTTGTACAGAAAGCTTGCCGCTCGTGATTCTCCGAGCTCGATCGTTCATCCGAGTTTCACCGGCGGAGTACACTCTGCTACGAGTCCGGATGATATGGATCCTTCCTCCTTTTGGACAGGGTTATCGTCTTCTTATATGAGCGAAATCGTTGCACCCAAGCCGTTCCCATGACCCGAACTGGTTGACCCTCTACACTGATGGTACTTATGGCCGATTCGCCTACATCCCTGGCACCGTTGATGGGTGCAAAGTGGTGGAACTTCAGTAGCAGACCCAGAAGAAGCGTGCCGCATGTCATGTGGTGTGGAGGTAGAAAGGCGGTCAAGCGTATGATAGCTGCTTTTGGTACAGCACTCTAGGGTGGATAAAAAGATGCTGTTGCAACCCGATTAACCTTGTTCCGATCTCGAAAATAACATTTCCCCCGGCAGATACATTGGGGTGCGACAGATGATTTCAAGGAAACAAACGAGCTGCCGAAAATTTAAATTTGACCAAGCGGAAGTTGCAGAGAAGAAAAAACCGGAAAAAACCCAGAAAAAATTTGCAATCATTTACCTCCTTCATTGCTATGTCGTCTAGTTCTAAATTGATTTATCCAATAGCTAAATAGCAACACTCCTTTATATCCTTTTGTCTTGTCTTCCGGTTTTTTTTCTAAACATCTCTGGTTTTAAATTGGGCATTACAACGTGAAGCATACAGCCCACTTTTAGGCGCTGTTCCTAGGTAGGTCGGTCGACTGTCCCCGAACAGTAGCATGCCCCCTGGCCGACTCGCCATATGCTCCATTTCCTCATTGAGGAGATTTCTGGCGTGCGCTCTAGTACACTGGAGCACCACAACTAGAGATGGTTTCCCAAATTTTTTTTTTTGGATTTGTATCCGATTTCAGGCTGATTCTGCATAATGAACCTGCCCCATCTGTTAGACCTGCATAGAATTTGGCCATCGACTATCGATCCTCTTCAGTTGGATGGCGAAGCATTGCCCAGATAGCTATGTGCTTGAACTCCGCTTTGAGAAATAGAGGTTTCGGACTGAGCCACCCGACACATACCCCGAAAGAGGCATGGAAGATTTACTACCCACTCCCAATCCCAAAGAGGTAATGTATATCCTTCCTTTTGGGGTTTTGCACTTCCTACTAGTAGGCTTGGTCGCACTAGTTATTGCCGAGCTCCGCTGTGGCCTACGGGGGAAGAGATCTTAGACCAACCCCTCTAAGCTATTGATACTCGCATCCATAACTCTACACAGGTAAGGAGGAGAGGCTGAGGCTGCTTGGTGCTTCTGGGGATACATCGGGCTAGCTCCGCCAGCCTCACTGACTTGCTAAAACAGAGGCCAACCGGAAGCGAACGGGTCTAGTAAGAAGAGCTTTATATATTTGTCATGAAGCTTGATATGGCGAGCCCGGGAGTGGAATTGATGGAGCGCTGGGAATGGTCCACCGTTCGAAGGTTCCACGGTTCATCTAGCGTTTTTCTATATTTGGCTAGTCGAGGGTGCGGTTGGCGGTAGCGAGATGTTAGCGTGAAACCTTACTGTGACGTCGCCATTGCTGCTGCGACGACATGCGTTGGATCTCCTCCTAGGTAACTATGCGAGCTCAGGTTTGCCGCTCCTGGCTACGGCGACGAGGAACGGGGTTTTATAGGTTGTAGGCCTGTAGGCCTGGCACTGTCAGGCCCAAAAAGGAGATATCCCATTTTTTCCCGCGGTTACATCTGAAATTCACTGGATACTAACAGCTAGAAGCGTTCTGCGACACCCACGACCAGACGCCGTCTTTCTATTTTTGATTGCGGAGTAATTCATTCAGTTGACAGGAGCTTCAGCGAGGAAGACAGGAGCTGTCCGCTTATTTGTTACCAAGATCGTTTGAAGCTCGGGCAAACATGCCTACGTTGTCCTATAACCCCCCAAGCTGCTGAAGCTTACTTTATATGCCCCGCGCCACCCATTCATGTCTAATGACAGGTTCTGAACATTTTATCTATTTTATCTTTTTAAAATCTCCCAACGATTTCTAGTCAGTACATATATTATCCGGATTAGATCCTTACCTAGCCCATATCCGCGTTCGATATTGTTGGTGTTAATACTTGCATGATCCATCTAATAGCTCCTCTGCTTGAGACTGTCTGGTTGGTTTATTCCCGGTACTAGCAATTTCTCAAATCCTCCTCTCCCGACGTTATTATTCACTCGCCTTGAACTATTTCAACGCCTTTTCTAGGATTCATTTTTATTCCTAGCTCCATCTAACTGTGAGCGTTGTCACAATGGGGTGCTGGTGGATGGATTAATACCCTGCATACTTGCCACTTTTCCGACGACACCATCGCCGGCGTCCTTTCCACCACTATTCTATGGGAACCCCCTCCGCCATAGAGGTTTTCAAGGAACGACGGATATATTATATGCGATCCATTGTACCACCTCAAAGATCGAAGTTATCATACTTATAGTCTCTGCTTCGGTCTCCGAAAAACAGATGTGCCCCTCCTGACGTGGCATAGAAAGGGACGAAGCCTCCTGCAATCGTGTGGATTTGAGCTTCTGAGTTTGTTTCCCGAAGTCTGTGCCATCCTATCTTCGGGTTCCACCGTGATTGTCTGGATAGAAACTGGATTTCTTATCTAAACTTGACCGAGAATACTTCATAACGATGAGTGGCCGCCATATTCTGCCACATAGTTTGTCTCCCCACAGGCAAAGGAGGAAGCTTGAATCGGAAGTGCAGGGCAAATGTCCAACGCAAGACTCGTCCACCCGCTCATCTTCGAACGCGACGTCAAAATCTCCGTCTCCGAGGCAAATCTCTAACCCATCAAGTGGCGGCAATGCCACTGCTACTCCTTTTCAAACGAACCTCTGTCCCTCGGAATCGGTATTGAGAAAGGTGGCGAGAATACCAATTTTTGATGCAGAGGGGAAGGAACGACCATTTGAAGACCTATATATGCCTTCGAGGCCTGGGGAAATAAAAAGTGTCTTGGTAATTTTCATTAGACACTTTTTCTGTGGAGTAAGTTGATTGAGCTATTATATAGCTCCACAGACCAGTTAAATCTTTTCAGAAGAGAAAGCTAATATGTATAATTCTAGGTCTGTCAAGAATATATAACCGCTCTTAGCTCCTCTATTCCGTCCCAATCAGTGCTTCCGCCCAATACAACGATAGCGATTGTCGGCTGCGGCGCGAACAGCCTCATACCTATGTACGAGGAAGTAACGAATTGTCCGTTCCCTATTTATACCGACCCTACGCAGCGCCTGTACACCCTTTTCGGCATGACTCGCACATTGAGTAGGGGTTCATATGCTCCGGAATATGCCCAAGCATCGCTGGCATCTTTATTTGTTAAAGGGATTACCCAGGGCCTGAAACGCATGTTGGCAGGTGATATGCTGAAATCCGGCGACATGCAGCAAAATGGAGGGGAGTTTCTTTTTGAAGCCGAAATCACGGACCCACCAACGTCGGATATGAAAGGATACAACGTTAAGGTTCCCTGGTGTCATCGTATGGAGAATACCAGAGGTCATTCTGAAATCTCTGTCTTGAAGGACGTACTCAGCATCGGCGAGTAGTTCGTGGCGCCATGGCTGGAGTGCCTTCTGGAATACCTTCTCGATTTTGTTCGGGATATCCTGAGGGCCACATAATGTGATAAGCGAAAATATTCACGTCGAAGTTTCCTTGCACCCAGTATCCCATTGATCGGCCGGAACAAAGGTCACAAACGACACCTGGGCTGTTCGACACAAAATTCGGTCGATCCGCTCATCCACTCGCAAATCGACGCCACCTCGAACCGATCAGTTTGGCGGCAAACGCAGTCAATATCTTGCTCCTCACCACTAGTCTTATTCTCCTCGTTGATAACTTTTCCTTTATATCTCTCATACCTTCTTGGTACATTTTACCTTCTATCTTGGTTTTTTGGCACCTGTTCCCTCAGCTTTATTTCCGGCAAGATGTTAATATTGCTTACTGTCAGTCACATGGAGTCTGATGGTGTTACTGTTTTTGATTTTGGTCAAGGCCTTCTTTCATTTTATTGTGGAAATGCACGAGTCCCTAAAACAATGAATGAAATACGAGCGAAGTGGATAGGTCCAAACTCAACTATTATTATTATTGATACATATGCTGTTCTTAGCCTGGGTCTTTCGTTGCTTATACATCTTTTGGCGCTTGTCCGTTCGTTGTATGAATGCATTAGACATATATAGTTAAGAATTCCGTCCTGTCTATATCTGTCTTTCTATTTCTGAGGGGCGATATCTCTTAAAGGTTAATCACTATAGGCAGAACCGGGAAAGCTGGATCTAGCTGAGGATTCAGGGCTTTTTTCCCTACAGGAGCAATAACAACCACGGACAAAGACACTCCTGAATCTAGACCTTTGCCACGTAGTACCATCCCTTTCAATATCCATCAGCTTGCCAAGTGCCCATATGTGACGTTCTATACCTGTCATTCGTGCATATACGTATGTACGTATCCTGATCATTTCCTTCCTTGTCCTGGGTATTCGCTCAGTTCCCCACGTGCTGTCTGTTGCAAATACCACAAATGTCCGAGATGAGAGCACAATTCCGCGGACATACTGGTGGCTAAGGCAATGATGTGGGGGATGGGGCACGTTTGTCCCTGATGAGCTATAAACCGTGGTGGAATGGGGGGTGTGGGGGGTTTTGCTATTCCATGTTTCTGACAAGCTTGTCGAGATGTGATGTTACATTTGAAAATTGAGTATGTATGTGGCTCTGACATGATTATGTAGATAAATTGCGCCAGGCATCGATGGATAGGTAGGAGATATAACCTAGCCAGCTGCCGACGGGGAGCGTGGAGCACATAGATGGAATTGTTATTTGGGATTTTGCGTTTAGATCACGATCGAGATTGAGCGTGCAGACTGGTGGTTACAGGCTTTAGTCTCCGCTCGTTTCTTTTAATTTGGATATAGATGCGGCTTATGGGGACTAGAGGGCAAGCTAGGCAATATTACTTAGGTGACCTGGTTCTCCCATCCCAAACATTTCGTGCAGCAAGTCCTGGCTTTCTCGACTCTATGGGGGCTAGATTTTGGAGAAGAATCTGGGCTTCTGGGCTTCAATTTATAATGATTGACTATGTATCCGGCAAATATTGAGTTTCGGGAGTTCGGAGGAGTGAACAAACAGTGAGTATTGGACAAGCCATAACCAATTTCCGACACCGAGGTAGTATATTATGCCCATAGGAATATATCTAAATGTATGACAGGTATATGGAAACCCAATGTCTTTTTCCTAGGGCGAGAATGCCGCCTGTATGTAATATACATCAATCACCGCGTGTTTGAATCTAGATTTTCGCCCAGACCTCAGAAAGCGCCACCAGATTATACGGGGTTAACAATTGGTCTTGTTTGCTGCTTACCGTTTTGATGCAGCTTGTTAGTAAGAATATATGTTGCATATAAAAATTAATATATGGGTATTGTAGCTAGCTTGTTAGGCCTGCTTTCTCGCCCGTTTCTGGAAGTTTAAATTAAGCATATAACTACTACTATGGATAATTCTAGGAGGCATAATAACTAGTTCGCTCTCGAGATCCCTATCTAGGAGCCAGGCTTCGGCATTTTCACCCAGCAGTGTGAGAGACGGTAGAATTATCAGCCGAGTATTTGCAATGGTATGGTCAAGCTGCTGACGCACCACTCTTTATCTTGTTATTCATCTCCTCCATTCCGGGGAGCATGCTAATCTATTATCTACAAACGCCCATAGAAACCCATTGTCTTGACCTAAAGTGGAAATAGGTGGGGGAAAGAACAATTATTTTGTCTACCCGAATCCATTGAGCCCGGCAATCGAACAATCCTTCAAAACGAACAAAGCGATCACTCAGCTCCGTATATATAATATATATAACCGACCGGAGCGGGATCGACGCCGCCCGTGGCCGGCCCCGGCCCCGATCCCGGTGGAAGCAAAAATAAATACCCATACGTCTGTTTTGTGGGGGTTAACCCGAATAGGAAAACTTTGGGCATTTATCTAGAGAACCCGGAATCGCTGCACACAGACATCCGACAGGGTATTACTACTCCTCGCTTTCCTCTAGGCCCCGGATTCTAGTGGCAATCGGGATGTCTAGAAACTCGCTTGATGTTCTAATATAGGGCTCAGGGGGGCTCGACTGCAAAATTTGTGACCTTTTTCTCATGTTTGGACTTTTCTTGCTCGTATTAGGGAGGGGAGGTGAGACTATATGCTTAGCAATACCGGAAGGGCAGGGAGGATGGGGAGGAGGGCGGGGTAGGGGAGGGGGAAATGTGGCGCGAGACGGACGTCTTGAGATAGAGATACCGTATACGATATTGTGGAGATTACAGGTCAATTGATGTTTGAATTAATGGTTTCATAACTCCCAAGACATCTCAAAAGCCGCCCGGCGTAATTCTCGTCTCCTCGGCTCCAGCAACAAAGTTATTCGGAAACAAAACGGGACCTCATATCTTCTCTCGGATCTTGTATAGAAATTTGAGCCTCCCTGAACTTTCCTTCCTCGGTCCCTCAAGAAACTGTGGTCTCTGCTGAGATGTCCATGTCGATAAAATAGCCAGGTGCTGTCATTATCAAACCAGGGGAATAGGACTTCTAGACCTACCTCAATATAGCCTGAGTCAATCAAGTGTTTGGATAGGATTACCCCGGAAAATGGTAGACGAATCCGTCCATCTGGGGATCAGCGGCGTCGGTGCAACTAATTTCCCCGGCATATATGGGATAATCATCAAGGGTTGCCCTGCCCTGGCGTTAAGTTTTGTTTTCGAAACCTGCCCTATAGTTGTTTGGCTGGTTTTGTGTCATGCCGAACAATTTGCGATCACCTCAGTTTTCGCTCGACTCAACATGCTATGTGGTTCGGTTCACACATAGCGCCTATCCAGGGTTTTCATGTCCTTCCGGGGTAGTCCTTTCATTAATTTGAGATGAGGGCTCTCCTCTAGCCGAATTGGACAGGTCCTCCGGTAATCAGGAGACACTTTGGAAACATCAGGATAGAATCTAGGCAGAAATGGCTGGGGGCGCCAGAAAACAGTATACCTAACTGTAGAGCTGGTTCCTGGTTGTCAAAGCCCCGAGAAAAGGTATAAAACGACCCTCGTTCCCCATATAAACTGCCGATCACCATCACAAATCCAATCAAGGAACTACCTCCGACCTGAGTAATAGTACCCAATCTTATAGCCAAAATGCGTTCCGCTGCTCTTCTTCTCCTTCCAGTTCTCGCCTTGGCGAGCCCGCTTGAGCGTCGCCAGGGCCCGAATCCCGACGAAATTCAAATAATCGAGACTGGGAACTCTGGTAATGGATGTCCTCAGGGGACAGTCAGCACGAGTATCTCCGAAGACCGCACTGTAAGTGTGCAGAGGATCTTCATGTTTAGCGTCGCGTAACTGATAAGATAAAATTATAGGTCGTTACTTTCGGATTCGATGCCTTCCAGGCATATATTGGCCCTGGCACCGCAATGTCAGACCGCTCCAAGAATTGCCAACTTCACCTGAAGTTGCACTATCCAGGAGGATTCCAATACTCAATCCTGGACGCTACCTATCACGGTTATGCCAGGCTCGACGAGGGGGTGACTGGAAATTTCTATTCCACGTACTTCTTCTCGCAGAGTGCCGCCGATACCGTATGTCCAATCTGTCGGGTAAATCATTGTGGGCATCCATACTAACGGTGTAAGTTAGGCAAGCACTCGGGCTAGCATTTCTGGTGAGGACTGGCTTGCCGGTGACATTTATGTCAAGAATGACCAGGTCGAAAATACGGCCATCGTCTGGTCCCCCTGCGGTGCTGAGGGAATGCTCAACATCAACAACCGCATTGCTCTTACCTCGACAGTACCAGAGGCTACGGGCGAGCTGTCCAACGACGATGCCACTATTGCCTTCACTCAGCAACTACACGTTGCATGGCGCACTTGCAATGAGTATGTCTTCCCCAGCCTTAGTCCCACACAATAACTAACAGTTCTCAGCGAGGCTAACAGTGGTGGAGACTTTGACCTCGGCGAGATCAACTCTAGCATCGGCAAGTAAACAGGTTGAATCAATAGTGGGAAGGTCGAGGCTTGCGATGCGAGTGATTCCACTTTTGGTCAACGAACCTGTGTGAAGGGAATGAGTTAACTGAACATGTGTCCATCTCACTTTAGCTCACTTACTCTTCGTTGTAAATACATTGTTGCGTCCTCTTAGTGCAAATTCAGCTGCATTGACAAATGTCCCGTAACGAGTGTATTCTTTGAAATATCGTCTTCCTATATTCCGTCATGTTGTATTAAATCAAATTGCCGAGGGTTTCCCAGTACCGTATGTCATTTTATTGACTTGGCCAATTAATTAATGTCAAACCCGGGTAGGATTCATATATTGATGTGGCTCGGGCGCAAGAGGAAGTATATATTGATGTGCCAGTCAACATCCCCAATGTGAGCTAAAGGGTCGTGCACTACAAATTGGGGTATCCATTCTTTCTTTGTCGTGAGGAAAAATGATTTGCAATCTTGAAAGTTGAGGGTTGAGGTTAAGAAAAGATATTCACGTGATCTCCAAAAACGGTCCAGACTGCTTACTAATGTAAGTAGAGTTTAAGCATGATTTTAGCGTGCCAAACTTCCTGATCGCCTTCGCCAGCCAATGGCAGCAATTGAGAATTTGAGATCGACGAAAGCTCCTGGTAAAATTGTAAAAATTTATCGTCCCCAAAAATTGCAGTAGCCTGCTAATTTCCTGAGCAATGTATCATGAGTTCTACAAAAGAACCCTCTTTTCTTCTCGAACCCGTTGAACGGGGCAAGGCGGGGCAAAAAAGAAACTCGACGCGAGCAGGATTCGAACCTACGCCCCCGAAGGGAAGAGATTTCTAGTCTCTCGCGTTAACCACTCCGCCATCGCGCCTGTTTTGATATAGAAATGGCTGCTCCTGTGCAACACCTACTTCTACCCAAAGTATATTAGGATCCTACTGTTTGGTTGAAGTTAACCATGTATATATATGTTGTTTTAGGAGTTGACGGCTGCGTTCGTCAACTTTATTTCCCATGACATCAAGGCTCCCGGATCTGCCGGCTCTGTATTAGCTTCCCAAAAAGCCGGCGTCGACGAATCGGTGCTGTTGCGTCATCCAACTCCTGTCATATATATATCTGGTCGTGGATGAACTATTCCTTGCGATTGAACCACATCTTTTCACCTCATACACGGATATATACGGACTCGTGCATTTATCACCTTCTAGTATAAACTCAGTAACAAATGTCTGACATATTCCTGTCGCCCCGTCACTTAATCCGACCCATCCCCCGACGAAGAGTGGCTCGGTGGCGTGCTGTGCTCGATTGGGCCCACGGCATACTCATTTGGATATGCCATGTATTCCTCACTGGTGATACAACCACGGGCAGAGCTGCTCCACCAAGAACTACAGCGCCAAGGACCGTTTCTTTCTTTTCAATGCTGCCGGTCGAATTGTTCCTTGAAATCAACAGTCTGCTACCCGAATCATCCCAGGCTTGCCTTGGTCTTACCTGCAAGTCCCTCTTTCGACATAACAAACATCATGTGCAGTCCCAAGTACTTCGATTTCCTAAAGACGTATACCTACCCGGCTGCCCTGTTGACAACAAAACCAACCTGCGCTCCGAAAGATGGAAACTCCTTCGACTTCTGGAAAACGACCAGTGGCTTTGCTGCTCAAACTGCCTCAAATTACACCCTGTTAAGGAATTTTTGACTCATGAGGTCTTCACTCCGGCTGAGAAGAGATCTTGTGTCCTTGGAGAACTTGGTGGCCTGGTCAATATATGCCCATGTACAACTATTACCTTCAGGGATAAAAAACGGATGGGCATTGCCTTAGAGGCGGAAAATGCATACAAAACACTGCCTCATATGTGTACGAATTTCTATGTCGGAGCCCGTATCCACACCAAGGTCTACCCAGCCCTGGGAGTGGATGGAGAATTATCCATTCTAACAGAGTACGAAATCGTTTCGCGTCACAGGACACGCGAGGCGATAAAAACTATACCAAGACTATTCTGTCCGCACATAACTGTCCATTCTTTTCTTGTAACAACCGCGTTCTCACAAGCCAGGCGTTATAAAAACCCACCAGCTGGTTCTACCAATCGTGTTTTAGAGATACTGTTGCCAGCATGTGAAACGCCCTTTCGTTGCATATATTGCGATACCTCTATCTACCTAACGAGGGCCATCGAGAGAGAGGGCGCACCAGAGGGAACGGATACTTTTTTTGCTACCACAGTCAGGAATTTGGGGAAAATATCAAATCCGGACCATACATGGTCTAGTCAAACAATCTATCCTCTTGGGGTAATTCGCCCAGAGGAACTAGTGGATTTTTACTCTCACCGCTTTCCCAGGTCTTGGAATCCTCCAAAGTATGACCCTTGGGCGAACACTGATGCCCTTTCGATAGGGTAGAGCGGGCGAACAGAAAATAACATGTATATTCACTCGAGACTTGCGCGGAGCTGCTTACTAGATGCTCGGCTCCAAATACAGACGCTAGATGGCGCAATTCCCGAGCGGAACTTTAAATTACCCCAGAACTCCCGAGAATCCCGGTCCCGATTGGATAAACCCCGCAATGATAGGTTCTGAAATCCCCCGCGTCAGCCTATAAAAGCGCCGCCTATTTCATTTACGACATGTATATTCAAAAGATATACGCATTTTTGCTACGCCTATCTAATCATATAGAACATCATTAACGGTATCCTCTTCCCGATTTCTTAATCCTAACCACGATCAAAGAATACATTAGCCAACCCGGAAAAGGGGCCAGAACCCGAACCAACTCACCACTGCACCATACCACCTGCAACCCCCCCAAAATGTCCACAACCGCACCCCCATACAACCCCGCAACTTACCCCGATTTAAAGGGCAAAGTCGTCCTCCTAACAGGCATCGGCCAATCCGGCGACCAAAACATGTGGGGTAACGGCGCAGCAGCCGCCCGCGTCCTCGCCGCCAACGGCGCCAAAGTATTCGGCTGCGACCTCCACCTAGCTGCCGCCGAACACACACAGCGCCGCATCCAAGCCGAAGGCGGCGAATGCACCGTGACGAGCGCTGACGTCACCAAGGACGCGGACGTCAAGACACTCGTGGAAGCGTGTCGGGCGCGCTATGGCGGGCGCATTGATATCTTGGTCAATAACGTCGGACGATCGGAGCCCGGTGGGCCTGCGGAGATGTCGGAAGAGACTTGGGATAGACAGACTGATGTTAATTTGAAATCGGTCTATCTGTGCTGCCACCATGTGTTACCGATCATGGAGAGCCAGGAGGGGGGTGGGGTTGTGGTTAATGTTTCGTCGATTGCGGGGATGAGGTATATTGGAAAGCCGCAGGTGGCGTATAGTGCTACCAAGGCCGCGGTGATACAGTTTACAAAGGCCACGGCAGTTATTTATGCGAAGAGGGGGGTTAGGTTGAACGTTGTTGTGCCTGGGCTGATTAATTCGCCGCTTGTGGGGTTGTTGGCAGATAAGTATGCGGGGGGCGATTTGGAGGGGTTTGTGGAGAAGAGGCATCAGGCTGTGCCTATGGGGAGGATGGGAGATTCTTTTGAGGTTGCTTATTCGGTTGCGTTTTTGGCTTCTGATCAGGCGCGGTATATTACTGGCCAGAAACTGGTTGTGGACGGGGGGATTACTTCGTCAACTGGGTGATGAAGGGGGGGGGATATGTGTCATTTCGTCACGATCAATGATGCCGTGGAACACTGATGGAGTTTTATCCTAAAGAAAAAGAAAATATCATACACTATGTATGTTATTATGGATTGGATTGATGCACGCTGCCTATACGTACATACACACCATCCAAGGTGATGTTCTGCGGGCTAGGATTGAGATCGGTAGGATGTGTGGCTCTTCTGCATGTGCGCCTTTATATGCAGCAATGTTATGTATATATCAGTTTGAATTAGAATTAACCAGAAAATGAAAAATTAAGACTTTGCAGGGGATTCTCAACTCCTGTTGACTGGCATGCGATATCATCCATTACCTTTTTGCCGCAAACTTGCATACATACATGACGTGGGTTGCTGCTGCTGAAGAATTCCTTAACACAGGACAGCAGGTTCCGCGATTAATAGGATTTAATATTACCACATCAAACTTAGTAGGAGTATTCTCGCTATTGTTTGCATATATGTATAGTTTAACTATATACACTTCATCATCAGAATATCTCAAACCAAACACAACCTAACACGTCAAGAGGCAAGGAAAGAACAATCCGTATGAAATCTCATGGCCATTATTCACAACCAATCCGGGGTATAATAGAATAGGTAGAATAGATGTCGTACTGAAACCGCAACACGCACGCATCACACATAAAGCTATTATACTCAAAATATAGTTATTTAATCCATTCACACCCACAGGCATAGTAACAAAACGTACAAACAGGAATGGAAGTCACCAATAGAGTTGCCGTGAGAAAGATGTAGAAAAGAACATAATATAGACGATACAAGCACTGGCTTTCTGATATATAGCAAATAAAAATAAAAAGGATTATGATTACATCACAGATATGAAAAAGTCAAACAAGAGAAAAGGCGCTTCATCCGGTCTTAGAAAACGACCAAAGCAAATATTTCAGCGCCCCGGATTGGATTAAATCCATGCAAAAACATCAAGAATAGATGAGAAAGATAGAGAGAACGAGAGTAGGAAATTTATGCCCTTTTGCTTCTTCTGTAGGTAATATAGCCAGGGGCCATGAGAATATCTGGCCGCTGACAAGCATCACAGCGCGAGAAGAAAATTACAACAAAAAAAGGAAAAGAAAAAGAACAGGAGATTATCCTCGCTGGTTAGTTAAAATGAGAATGAAATATTAAGCAAAACAGGTCCCAGTCTATTCCATATCCCTCTGAGTATGCTAACCGTGACTTTAGTAAATATATTAGTAGCAGACGCGCTTTCTCAATCCTCCCATCTGACAATAATTGCATAACAAAGAAAAAGAAAAGAAAAAACGCCGGTCCGCTTTAATTTTGAACAAAGAATATTGATGTCGTTACGGGTCGTAAAATATGTGGCTGAAAAAAGAAATAATCGAGCCAGTCGACGTCATTCCCACCACATCCCGGAAACCCATCCAGGTGATTTACACCAGCAACCAGCTGGGGCCCCGGGAATGTCTGGCGTCGAAACGCATTTGGTTTTTATCGTTCCATCTTCTAGGCTGGAGATGGAAGGGGCAGGGAAGGGACTCGGGTCAAGTCCCTTGTTCGGGATCGGGGGTCGTCCGCTTTTCGTGTTGTATCTTTCCCCTTTTCTTGCTCGCGGTCATTGTCCTTTAAGAATTCCTTGTCTCTCTCAGTTGACATCGCACGCTTGAATACTGTCTGTCCAATCTGCCGGAAAATTCCTATCCGATCTGTCCTCAATTCATCGAGATCAGCACGTTGGGTTGGGACTGGGTCAAATTTGGTGATTTTGCAGAAGAGGGTCGAGAAGAGGTATTGATCACCACTCCCATCGTAGAGAGGTAGGTATCGGTACCCTTGAAAGAGACTACTGAGTTTTGCGGTGAATGTGGCGAGCTGAACACTATTGTTGCCTCCAAAACTTCGGCCGTCGGGGGAATTGCGGACAACCCAGCGAACAAAGACAAGGTCGGGATACTTGGTCTCTAGGGACAACTTGAATCGATCATTAAACACCGGGTTGTAACCATTCTTTTGTTCGATCTTTGTCCGACGACGATGAGGATGGCCGATACCAGACATGCCATTGCGAGCAGAGGTATTAACACCTCCTTCACCAAATGCGACGCCCTTCCTTTTATCATCTGCGCAGAACATCTCAATTTCGATATAGGGATTGATGTTGTCATCAGGTCCCATGCCCTGCAGCCGGGGAAGTTGCTGAGCAGATATAATATCTACCGAGAATCTAACAAGCTTCCGTTCAACCTTTGGCTTGCCATCAACACTCAGGGCAAGGCTCCTTGGAGAGGGAGAGGTTCGTAGGCTATCTGGTTTGAGAACATAACCTGTTTGGTCGGCACCAGCGGCAAACATTGCCTGGTTCATTTGCATACCAACATCGTATGTCTGCCAGTTCAATGCTACCATCTGGACACCTCTTCTCCAAAAGATATTTGGGTCGAAGTTAGACGAACGTAGGCGGAATCCCGAAGGGTAGACGCGGGTGATAAAGGACTTGTTATGGGCTTCAAGAAGCATTTTGTTTTCAGAATCTCGACAGATTTGTTCAAAGGACCTCTCAGCGAAGGAGTATACATGGTTAAACTTCTTGCTTTCTGCAGAGTTGAAACTATGCCATTTATAACCTCGGGTGTATACTCCCAGGTCAGCAAGCTCTCTGGTGATCCGACTTTTTTGCTTCTTCTTTTCCTTCCTTGCTGACGTTAATCCCTGGGCTGCATCACTGTCCTCGGAGGCACTGCTTATGCTTGTAGTCGTGAGCGATCGCCCGTATGGCAAGCTATTCATCTCCGTTTTATAGCTTGTTGGAGGGGACGGTATCGATATGCTGGCGCCTTCCGGAACAGTAGCACGTACAAACGGAGAACTGGAGCTACGTTTGCGGCCGGTAAATGGGGTCGTAGATGAAGTATAGGGCTCCTCCAGTTCATCCGCAGTTTTGACCTTCACCAGAATGCGACGCTTTAGGTCATCCGGACACGGTAATATCGGGCAATTTGTGAGCAAGGGTTGGAGAAGAAGCTGCTCGCCAAAGGTGTCTTTCATGATCTCTACCATCGCCAACTGTTGAACCGGTGAACAGTGAACCTCGAGGGAAAGTATCAACGGAAACTCGGAGGCCTGGAAAGCATATCGATTGATAACAGTGATGCAGTCGGCGAACAAGACACTACTAGTCATGGTGTGGCCATGGGAGACCTGTGGGCGTCCATCGGCACCATCCCAGCAGTCGATTTCCACGCAACGGCATCCATTTTGTAGAGCAGTGATATAGGCTTCCGTGCTAGAGGCCCCGGCAAATTGTCTTCCCAACAGGTAAGTGTTATGGGAGCTCGAGATGAAATATTCATTCAGAGGTCGGTCGAATTTCGGGGCCGGGAAGCGTGTTGGGTAGATGCCATTCTTTGAAGACATCAAGAAAGAGGAAAACGCATCAATGTTCATTCGGGTAGGCGAAGGACTTTGCGGCTCTGAAGGACGCTGTTTTGAGCCGCGAGCAAACCATTCAAATGTTGAAGACCAGTAATTTTTACTGTCTTCCACATTTTCGCATTGGGATTCGCGCAGAAAATGAAGAAACTCTTCCAACGTTATGCCCTGAGTAGGGTCCATTGCAACAGCTCGGAATATTTCTTTAATATCCTTGCGGTCCTTTAAACGATGAAGGAAGTCCTTGAATTGGGCGAAATTCAATCTACCAGTCCGATCTTTATCGGCCTTTGCGAACTGAACTCGTAGCATGGTTTTCGAGCAATTGATATGAAGGCTTTGGCAAAGATTCTCAATGGCAAGACGATCAAGGGACTCCTCTTCCCCTGTATCTAGGGTCCGCCTAGACATTTCACGTTGCCAGTGGGCCTTGAGAACGTTGTCGCTCTGGCCAAATCCGGCCAAACCAGCCATGAGGCCGATCCTATATCTCGAGATTCCTTCCAAGGTGTTCGTCCATAACTCAAAAGTGGATGTATCGGGTGCAATGATATGCATGGTTTTGATAGGTTTGTTTTTAGATCGTTCGGGGTCGGCAAAAATAATGGTAAACCACAGATGTTCAAGGGAAGCAGAAACTTCATGTTCTTCGCGGTAATTACGGGCATCCAGACCAGTCCGTATCTGCTTGATATCGTCGATGTAAAGCTTTTTGGCAGGATTCGACGGGTCCCAGTAGACCTTGGCGGAGTGAAGGTCCAGAAAAAAAGCCAACTTCTTCATCTTGCCCTTGCTCACTTTCGTTAGTACCGAACCACGCTGCAATATGGAATCCAACTTCGGGCCCACGCCACCATCCATGCTAGTCACAGACATTCGATATCCATTGGTAACGCTGTTTGGTTCAGGGTTGTACCATGTGCCAAAAGAATCGCAAGCTTCAACCTCTTCATCATAACTTGAATCCCATGAGTTATCGCGAGGTGTGGTTCCAGTTTTGCTGTCACTTCTCCTTCGCATAATGACGGGGCCGGAACTGTTATCGCGCTTGTCATGGTGTGATGTTGATTGCCTTCGGCGGGTAAGCTTATTTGCAGCTCCCCTGGATAATCTTCGCATCAGTCCAGGCGCCTTATTGTTGGTGTTGAAATTGTTCCCAACATTATCGCTTGATTGGCCGCCAAAAGGCTGAGTAGGAAGGGCCATAACACTCTCGGGGAGTTCCAAAGGAAGAGGAGAACCTAGCCCAACTGAGGGGCTAAGTGTATTATAAAAGATGGGATCCCGCAGGGGATCAGTAAAACCATTCAAGGAAAAGGTGTTAGGACTCGGAGCATTTGAGAGTTGGGTGGGGATGCTAGAATTCGTTGAAGATGTACCTGAGGGACCGAAGCTCGAAACAGTGGGGGCAGAGGAACTAAGTAGGGGCGAAGACAAGACATCTTGGAGGGGAATGCGGCGGGTGAGTTGGGGAGGGGGGGATTTGGAGCGGGGGGTTGAGCCGGTTTTAACATTGGGGGAGGGGCACCCAGTAGTCGCCATTACAGGTGGCTGCTATATGATGCAGGCCAAATGCACGCGACCCTGCAGGGACTACTGATAGACGGTTGGTATTCGGCAGAGCCAAACTTTTGGAACCGGCGGGAATGTGGGCACCCAGGGCAAATATTTGGTGGTTGATAGTCGAGAGCTATTATCAGATCCAAAACGCAAAATCCGTGGATGTGGCGTTTTCTTTTTCTTTTTTCTTGTTCTCCTTTTCGGGTTCCGAACAAAGCAAGCAGCGTTTCGATAGGCTGGCGAGTAAAGGAGTGTTGCAATTGAGCGCCGTGTAGCAAAAGTGTCCCTAGCACGTTTGCTGGAATTTTGATACATGCATATTGGCCTGCAATGTAATGCGTGAAGCCCTTCCAGAGAGCGTTTGCGGATGACCTAGGGCCGGGGCGCTCGGTACAAGCAGAACTGAAAATGGCGGGCCTCAAGGCAGCACACCCTCTATAGTAGTCGGTGAATATTAACGGATATTTGTCGTTCCCGCTTCGCCAGTACTCCTATAGTTTTGGATTCAGAAAGTTTGCTCCTTTCTTGCCTGCTGACTTCTTGTGCCGTTCCCGATTTGCGGGGGGGAGGCTCCGTTTGGGTTGACGGTTGACCTGCAGGGTAAGACGGACGGGCAAGGCGGGTCCAATCGAGCTTGCAGATCACGACGGGAGCGTTGAACTGCTTGGCGACTTATGAGCAGGCTGAGTCTTGACTGGAAAAAGAAAAGATGCGGAGATGGATGGGTGACGGAGAGGGTAAGGCAAAGGGGGCGCCTACGGGTTCTTATCTAGTCGCTGGCTCAGAGTAAGGCTGTGGCTGCGGTCCCCGTAAAGTATCCCTCCAGATCCCAAGCACGCTCCTCTACAACCAATCCCTGTCAGACAGCTTGCGGAGGGGAAGGCCGATTATTGCAGGGCGAAACTAGGAGCGAGGGTTGGGGTGCGTTGAAGAGCGGCGGGCGCCAGTTGTCAACGAATGGCTGCAGAGGCCAATGCAGAACACGGACTTGAGCTATGCAGGCAAATCGACGGGGGGTTTCTCGTCCGGTCAAAGGGGTTAGATGTTTCGGCGATCGCGACGACAAGGCGCTGTTTTGGCGGTGTTTGCTGCAGGGTCGCGGGAGGGGTGAATCATGCGAGGTCGACACGCAGAGGCTACGGCAGAAAGCAGAGTAAGGAGCGATGCAAAGCGCACAAGTGTATCTTGTGTCAAACAACGGTACAACATGGAAAAGAAGAGAAGAAGAAGAGAGCAAAGAAGAAAAGGAGAAGAAAAGGCGGCGGGATGGGGGAGGGATTGGGTGCTTTTAGTGATGGGATCCAGGATGATTTCTGTCGATGCAGATGTCGTCGTGCAGCTCGGTACCGTCACGATACGGCACCTGCGGATACGGTGTGTACCGTCTCTCTGTACCGTACCGTACCGTATGCTGCCTCCGGTGTATTGTTACCGTTTCACACCGAGATGAGACGCCCCTAGACTTTGATTGCATTTTGTTCTTCCATACGACTCTGTTCATTTACCAGAGTCTAGCCTCTCCTATTTACTGTATATCAAACTATCTATCTATCTATGTGTGTGTATGTATGCTATTCTGGTCTGCCATCTCAAAGTTACGCTGCTTCTATATTGATGATCTTCGCCATAGATCAATGATGATGGGGTTGCTCCGTACAGATCTTCGGTTTTCCAATGAACGCACAACAGATGCCGCCCATCATCTCGTCATCAAAACCCAACAATCCGCCTCCGTTGTTTCATGTCTGCCCCAGGGGCTCCGGCGGGCTTTGGCTGTTCTTGTCAGTCCGGAGCCAAGCTCGAAAGGTGCATACTGTAATTTTCACTGCCTTGAAAACCAGGCTGAGGTCTTGTCCACCAGGCGGCAGCACTGTTCAATGGAAGTCCCGATGTGAGCACTCACCATATTTCCCTTGTCGCCAATCGAATCCCGATGTTTGGGGGCAATCGAGATCCGGCGGGCTTCTTGGTATTGTACGCCGCCGAATCGACTTGACCAGGTTCAGGCTACTTCGGATTCGGGGATGCATAAAACCTTCTTCTCAGGCTCCCAAGGCCAGGGTGCTCGCAAAGGCAGGCCCAAACGGCGGTATGCCCGCCAATATTACAGTCCTTTTTGTCTTTTGACTTTCGGAAACAAAACAGCGGTGGAGCCTTTCCCCAAGCCTAACTAGCAATCAGCTGGCAGGTGGCATGGTAAGATAAAGGAACAGAGGCTTGATACATACATACATCTCCCCGCAAGGTGCAACACCCCCACTCCCCCGCCCACCTCAGCCTCCTGTGATGCTCAACGAGAGATGTGGCTTGAATTCCGCAATGCTTTCCCCGGGGCCCGAAGCCCCAAAGAAGGGAGCCCTTCCAGCCCCCCAGCCACGAGTCCTCTTTTCTTTCTTGCCTGCTCATTGCCGTTCCCCAGCCTTACCAAGTTACCAACAGCCGCATCGCACCCGAGAACAGCAGATAGCGGTGCTTGGCATGCCTTGGTCGCCCGGATGTCTGGGAATTTCTGGCCGTTTTTATAATTAGAATTCCACGCGAAGCTAGGATCCTATGATGTTCTTATCTGGTCCCCTTCTTCTCGTTTCTTACATCGAATGGGGTTATCTCACCGCATTCACCTGATGTTGCTCTCTTTGTAGATCACCAATAAGCGGTGGTTCGTCTTTTGTTAGGGCTTCCCAGTGCCCAAACTCTTACTGCGTAGTAGGGAACAAGATGGTGGAGAAGATGGACGCTCCAATACCCAAAGGACAGGAGGTTGACCCCCTGAAAAACAGAATCCTTTGTTTTTACCGGGCGTCATCTTTTTGCCCCGACATTTTGTTTTGGACTATGTTCCTGGGTCCCGCAGGGAGCTCCCAGTCCAGAGGGCAATCATGCTGGCAAATCACCAGCACTCTGTGGGCGGACGACGAGAAATAGAAGACATGGCAATCGGAACACGCCATGACGAAACAACCACCCAGCATGTGTAAGAGTAGAGACTGGCGGACAAGCATACGTAGGCGGCATACGCAGACCGATGTGTCAACAAGGCAATAGGGCAAGGGATGGCGTGTGGTGGAAAATGGGCTGACAAGAAAAACAAAACGCCCGCTCCCCCACCAATAGCGTTGTGCTGTGTATGGTATGGGTGTAACGATACACAGCTGTTTCATACACGCATACATACCCACATACATACATACCGTATTACATGTTACATTTCCAACATCGCGATAACGATAAGCTCGGCTCTTTTATTTTTTTTATTTTACTTTTTCAGCTTCTTCTTCGTTTCGTTAACGAAGTTTTAGCCCTGGGGCCCGGGGCTGTTTGAACTAAAAAAGGCCAACGGTGTCCGCAATTAACCAAAGAAGCCAATTAACACCGCTTTTAGGCGGAGTAATCATGGCCAACCCCCATTGCCTGTGAGACATACATACAGTTAAATTTAGAACTGTGGAAGAGGGGGGAGCCGGCCCGGGGAAGGGAAGTTGTAAGCAGTTTTTGCTGAAGCGGAAAAATACCAGCAGCTAATTTTTATTCATTCCTCTGCTTCCGATAGTTATCTTCTGCAGACATCGCACAGAGGATTGTCTCGTTGTGTTGCCCAGCAAAGCCGAAACTGAAATTAGCCCATTTTTTTTTTATTTTTCACCTGGTGAAATACATGGTGCGGTCATGATGACATCATGCGTCAATCCCCCCCCAATCTTATTAATACCGTGCGCAGTCGGGTTTCATTGTTGACTCTGCTGATGTCTACTATTATTATTTTTTGTTGGCTGTTTGGTGCATAATCGAATTAATATCTGTATTATTCTGTCAATATTCTTGCTCCACAGAGTGCTTGCTTTCCAGTACACAAACCTCTAGCCATGTCTAACCGACGCCCCTCTGGCTGTACGGAGCCCGGGTTGTTTCCGCCTAACGAATACCACTACTAATTAGCCACAGTGTCTGCATGAGCTGAACAAGGCGACCCCCATGGGACAACGAAGACGCGGAGGCAACGGGGCAGATATTGCCTGAGTCAGTATTGTATGTAAGTATGTGCAATTAATCCCCCCAATGGTGGAATACGAAGGCGTTATGCGAGAAATGCAGTTCAAATCTGCCCGGTCTGGGGGGCCATGTGCTGCCGCTGAGTTCCCTGCCCCCCGCATGCCCTTTCTCCGCATTATCAGACCAGTCAGCGGTGAGTCAGGCAAACCAGGGCCGTCGGTTGGCTGCATTTTTGCGTCGTGTGGCTGGGGGTTTCTGGAAGAAATCAATAGTTGACTGCCGTGGCGCCGGAGGGGAACGCCGACTCCTGTGATGTTAAGATATGGCAAGACAAAAATAGGCAAGGCTTGCTTTTCCCCGCCAGAAATTAAAATAATATCACCGCTGACCAAATAATAATACCAGCAATACCTATTTAGCTAATAATAACTTCTTATTACACCTCCATGCATCCATTCCTTCGCCTACATAGGCTATTGCCCCATCCATCATCCCCTCTCTACAGGCATACCTACGGACAAACGTGCTCTACCCCTCAGTTTCTTCCCCAAACCCCCCTTCCGCTCCATCATGCCTCGCCCGGGGCATGTCTTATCAGTTTGACCCCATCTTGACAACCCCGCTTAACCATGCACGCAAGGCGTGCTGGCTGCGTCCTCTGCGCTATGTCGGCCTTCATGCCTAGCACCTCTCATAATCTATCATGGCGTGCAAGGTATGAGAAAGCGGTACGCTGATGACGGAGCGTATGGCTCTCTCCACATCCCCCCCTGAGAACAATAATCCTAGAGCAGGAAACGAAGGGAAAGCTGTAACTCTGTCTCCGAATACGACTCTCACGATGTTTACCAAACTCTGAGCACCAGCCCTAGGACACAAGCCAGGCAGCTCCTGCGCGCCGCTCCTAGTTACATCACTTCAGCCTATCTTCGTCGCTGATCGAGGGTCCTGAGCGGCATCCTGCAGATGGATTGCAGCAAGCAGTTGATGTGACTCTTCGCTAATATCACGCTTGGTCTATTATTCCTTTGCCTTTATTTTTTTACTTTTTTGCCAATCTTGCTTTGCTGGCAAGTTTGAGATCATCCCACCCACCCCATTGCCAACCGTCTCTCCGTGATGGGCGGGTGCTCAGTCCCCTTGTGCTCCCATCCCTTCTCCCCCAAGAGATTCTCCGCATTGATGCTCGCCCTCTTCAGAAAACAGTCCAGGATATTCCTTGCATAAACCTGCGCGTCGTTTATTTTCCGCTCTCAGCATTCCATCCCCTCCTCTGTCTCTTTTGTCCGTTATTATTCTGTGACATGACGCCATGAGTACCATGGTATGCACTCAATACGAACTGTTGTCAGACAATATTTCGTCTATCCATGCCCCTCAAGCATGAAAGCTTCACGGACGCTCCGTCGAAATTACCCTAACCGCGCCGCGTGTATGTATGCACCATCTGCAGCACATCGCACCGTCGTACCACAGGTTGAAAGAGCGCATTTTCAGCTCTCCTTTCCAGCAATAGGAGCAGAAACCTCAGCCTTAAGGAAGTCATGCTCATGCAGGCTCCCGTACGGAATCGAACGGTGAAAGGGCATGTACCATGCCATGCATATACGATCTGTGGTACAAGGCTGAAAGCCACAATTTGGTATTGAACAATCAATTATTGAATTAGAATTTACCTTGGTAGCTCCCGGGGGCCAGATGGTAAAGCTTCCCTTGTTCCCCGGAGCATGTACATACTGACAAGGCATCCATGAACTATGATATCTCCGGGAGAATATATGCGCCTCATGCCGGGATAGCCGAATTGAAAAGAGCCGCAGATATCTGCGCATCCTTCGTATATGCATGCAGGTGCCCATTTCTCCTCAAGCTGACCTCTTCCTTTGAGTTAGTTTCTTTGACATTCGGTTGATTATCCTATCACATGTAGCTTAGTCACTGAGCCTCAATGGGAGGCTCAAAATGTCCTGGACTGACTTAGCTATTTTTTTTAGGGGAATCCCCGAAGTTGATCACCTGGACCCCCTTTTTTGACCACATTCATGCATTCAAGTTCCTGTATATATCTTTCTAAGTATGTAGATAATGTTCACCCGCCTATCTCCGCTCGGCGCCTGTAAATCAGATCTTGTGCATATGAAAACACTTTACTACATGCGCAGTAACACAGTCCAAGCCCCCGATAGCTTTGACAATGATAACCCCTTTCTGATCTAAAACCCACCAAAAAAAAAAAAAGACGGAGAAAAAAATCATAGCAAAAATATCCTAGCCCTACGAAAATTCCCACATTCTACAAACCAGAGCTAGCTTAAACTACATAGCTCCCCACACCCCCTGAGCTTCTACAAAATTCGCCACCCGTTAAAATAATTGAAACTCCTCAAAAAGCCCACAATTCTGTAACAAGCGATTGACAGGAAGGATCCACGATAGCTATGTGTTGTATTACCCATACCAGTCAATCGACATTTTCTCCTGTGTAACAACGTCAACTTTTCCTGTGTATGGGATGTTGTATTTGGCGAAGCAAGTACTCCGTAGCTTCTTACCAACCCCCTATCCTATCCTCCCCCACAAAAATTCCCCCCTTTTTTATTCCACCTTCCCCCAGTTCCGTTGCGAACTTTGAGTTATATGGGTACATAGCTGCCCCCGGGTATCTACATTCCGAAACTCTCTGTTGGATGTTTATCTGGGGGTGCTAAAATTATGTTCGGCCGACGGATTCGCAGGATGGAGTTTCCGGTGGTCGGGTGAGGTTGCGGTGAGGGACAAAAAAAGGGGGTGTGGGAAGAGAGTTAGTTAAGCAGCACGCATATGACGTGGTGGTAATTCTTGACTGACAGCTACTTACTTCCATATGTATGATCAGCAATTGATTACACGCCCTTTCCTTTACTAATGTTCTTCCGATTTCCAAGCCAGGTCACGAAAGCGTGTATGTATTGTCGTCTATGAGGTATATACCCTTACTTAGTAAAATATTGCAGAAATCCCGCAGTTCAGAGTCAAGATACCATAACTATGTGACGCAGGCAGTCTAGATAGGGACAACGGGCCAAGGGCTACCAGGGAAGAACAGCAAACAACCTCCACACATCTAGAAACATATGGCACGCATACAAGAAATGCAATTCCCATTCCATAGACACACAACAGGCAGTAGTAGCCAGCAGCCAGGAGAGTCAGCGCATATTGCGGCTTATTTTCAGCCTCCTTTCAATTCCGTGCATTAGTGTCCTGCCCGTCGTCCAAAGGGGTTGTGTGCCTAGGAATCAAGAGAGAAAACACCCCCCTTCCTTTTTCCCGGGTCAAAGCTCTCTCAGGGGGCCTCTTTGCCTGTCAATAGGAGAGATTATTGTATACATGTATGAAATCTTTCCTTTTCATGCCTATTGCCCATATGAGTTGTTTATGTCTGGGACTGCATGGGATGCAGGATGTATTCCGGTACTGTGGTTGTTATTGTCGTTAGTTTCGAGTCCGGAATGCAAGTGTTTGGTTCCGTCGCGGGACGTTGCTTGCCCACCTTGCCCACGTTGTGGGAGTACAGTGGCTTGACTGCGGGCTTGATATCTACCCTGGAACACAACTCAGTACTAGGCATCAATAAATAGGGGGTCTGCTACCCCTGAATTGAATATTGGATCTATGAAGCCAAGTACTTTTGGTTCATGGTTGGAGAATGGCCTAATATAACTGCAGAAAGTTGAACAGCACAGCAACATTGGAGACATAGTTACCCCGTCCTTGGATTTAAATATGTAAAATACTTGTCTATCACAGTAGCCCTCCCATTACTATCAGCAGTGCTGGTTACCAGGAAGGCATCTACGCTCTTCAGTACTATTGAAGCAAATGTACATGTACAAAAGCATACCGTCAAAACATAAATATTATGCAATTCTCCCATTTTCTCGTCGTCTAAAGGCGAGAAGGACCCAACGAATATGTTTCAATCAGCATGTAGAGATATACGTATGAGTAAGAAGGGCAAACACAGCATGTAACGTTATAACCTCCGGATGCATGATGCAACGCTATATATTAATAATTGCAGCTCATGCAGAATCAAGCATCATGACTGAGTCAGTAACTCCCCCTTGCAACCCACCCTTTGAAGAGAATAACATTTGCCTGCTATTCCTCGGGCCCAGCCTTCGGCAGTAGATGGATAGAGCCCAGGCAAGGGCTCCAGGTTCAGCCTCAAGATGGGGATCAAATCCCGAGCCAGCACGGAGCGGATATCCGCACAACTGTGGCTAACATGGTGCCACGCCCACCCTTGCCCCTCGTTCGGCGAACTCCTCACGATCAAACCCCCCTTTTTTCCAAATGCCTCTCCTATTTCATTTCCCTCGCACATTCGACCCCCCCCCCCCCCCCCCCCCCCCTCCTTTCTCTTCTCTCCTCTTTCCTATTTTCCTCCCCTCGCTCTCTTGTCTCGCTAA
>JANTQI010000085.1:0-43995 GCA_032988985.1 Emmonsiellopsis sp. PD_5 | reverse complement strand
CGTTCTGGGATAACACAGACTACAACCCCCCTTTTTCTCCAATTCCCCCCCTTTTTTTTTTCCCCCCCCCCCCCCCCCCCCCCCCCCCCCGTCATCCGCGTCTTCTGTCTCCTCAAATATGAAATCCTTCCCCACCCCACACAAGGGTGCTGCGAATGGTTCGTTTCCTGGAACGGGCGTGTTGAGTTGCGCCACATCGCGACATTAGTGCTTAAAATATCACTCTCAAGCCCCCGAAGCCCCACCAGTGGATGCCACCTTAAGCGGGGGTCAGAGATGCGATGTGGCTTCAACAGCACCCAAATTCAGCAAGGGAGGAGATGTTTCCACTTGCCTGGTCGGTTCCGTGCTGTAGCGGCCCTCTAGCGCTGGGAAAATGGCAACCGTTGGAATTTGATATGGAGCACTGGGGAGATATTTATGGGTAAAATGGTGGTGTATGTATGTATGGTATGTATGGACGTATGTAATATACAGCATGTGATACGAGCGGTTTTATAACGCTTACGATACGGTAGCGATAATACGTCGTGTATTTCTCGATCATCGTATTCTGTTAAATACACGAGACATGGGCATCTTTTTCGCGGGGCAAAGCCTGTTGATGATTAATATACCAACTATGATGATTGAGAACGGAAAAGAAGGCGCTGGCGAATGAAAATCTGCAACAGGTCTGGTTCTTTGACCAACAATCCAAGCTTTTGCCTCCCTTCTTTTGTTAATTTAAAAGACTGGGAGATGGTGAAACAGCTCATCTCAGCAAGAATGTTTCCGGATAGGGCCGGATGGTATCCAACCAGCTGGAACCTTTGCGCCTCCCTGTGATTGTGTCGTCATAAGCTGCTGCGTTGCGCCAATGATGGGCCTGGGTGCCTGTGATTGGCAATTGCTTTTGATTACCTTAATCTTGTTGGTGTGAGGTGGTCTGGGAAATAATATGCTGAGTTCCATATCTTAGTTTTGGACTGTGATCATGCTAACTTTATGAATATGTACAGTACTTCATTCCCAAAGGTCACAGGAATGAATAGACCACAAACACAAAACCAAAAGGCCCGATCAATTCTCATGCAGGAGGTTGGTCCCAACCGCCTCTGGCCAAAGATAAACCAAAAACACCCCCCTATCAGATATTCGACAGATCTTGATCTCTCCCGTCCGCTCCACCAAGGAAATAATCGAATTTGCCGCAACAGCTCCGAGCCTCAGCCTCTGAGAATCAAAGGGGAAATCCACCCCTTACTTGCATTTATAGATAGTCCAACAAGCCTGCAACTCGCAAACCGTCTGATCCAACTTGCAACTGCAAGAAGAACACTTTTCCCCGCCGCTGCAGATCGAGCCACACTTGTTCGCGCGCTTGTCCAGCCCATCCACATCGGGCTCTGTCTTGGTCGAAAGGAACTCGAGGCCAACAACGTCTTGGGCCTTGGTGGCGGCGCGGATGAATGAAGCATATTCGTCCGGATGCGCTTGCGAGAAAGTTGAGCCCGGGCTGGCGTCGACGTACACGCACCCGCCATCGTTTGTTGGGGCGTACATGCCTTTTACGCCGATGCGAGGGGCGTCGGTGGGAGAGCCGAGGACGTTGAATGTAGCGAAGTCGACTTCGGTGCAGTCGACTAGGTCTTCGCCGGCGAGAACGGGGTGCACGAACATGCTGGCACCCAGGACGAGAAGGGAGGCGGCGAGCTTGAAGGCCATTTTTGAAAGACGGGATAGGGGTTGGTGGTTGTTAAAAGAAGAAGCGGTGGTGAGCTGGCTGGCTGGTGTTTCTGGCAAGACTGATAGTCAGAATGCTAATAGGCTTTGACTGTACTTGACAAAGAGTCCTCAGGGCCCCAGAGAGCAGGATATTTGCTCCTTTTTATATGGGCTTAGGAGATCGTCTGTCAGGCTGTTGTCCCATTCTCAAGCTGCTTCTCAGACTCATTTCTCACACTACCAGCAATTGCCTACGAATCCCTATGCATCCGCAACCTTCTCCAGGAGCGTCTACTGGAAAGCACATGGGATGATGGAGCATCGGTCCGGATACCTGAGGGGAGGAAGCAAGCCTGCTCTCTCGATATTAACCGGTATGCTACTCAATTGACCAGTAGCCCCCTTCTCTGCAGGGATATTCCGTTGTTGACTCGGGACAATGGGAGCTCAAGAACCGTCTTCTACTACTGACGCAAATGGGTCTTGGATGGTCAGCATATTTTGGTGTTTTATCGAACTCCTTCGCCCAGGGGTAGGTAGCTAAAACTAACCCTTGGACTCTAGAACACGCCATATGCACGCCGGCATTCTCGTCATTGGCCAGTTCTTTCTTGATGAAGAAATATATATTAACTTAACCAATATCTATCTTTGGGTTACATTGAATAGAGGGTTCTGGAGTCTACACTGTTTATACTCGGATAGATCAAGGCTTTTTTTGCATATAGCCTGGTGCCCTCCAGTTCCCCATTGGCAGGGGAGCAGAGCTGATTGACTGTCCGAAGAAACAAAGCAAGAGAGACTACCCTGCCCTCCGATCTCTCTCCCTCTTCCCAATGACAAATACGAATCCGGGTTAGGGCGAAAGATCTAGTTAGTTCTGTTCTATGTCAAGGGATAACGGCTTCAAGTTTGGTAAAAATCGATCCTACTCAGTCATAAGGGACCTTTACGTAATAACAAAAGCTAGTTAATAAAAATATATTTCTGAACCCTTCAAAAGGAACGGGATCGTTAAGGCTGTTTGGAAGCTCCCCAGAGAATACGCGCATATTAGTTGGAACCCCTGGTTAAGCTGATTGGATTGGAGAGGCTTGGCAGGGTAGGGGGGATGGAAGCCCGCCAGATCCGCGGAGGAAAACCGATCACGATTTCGGACTCTGGAGTATTTAGAGACAGGGATAGTTGACATAAAGGCTATCGTTTAAATTCATTTTAATTTATCTTCTCGAGGAGAGGGGTGCGTAGTTAAATTAAGCATACCAGTAGCGGGTTCGAAGGGGGGGACCCTTGCCCCCAACATATTGCAACTTTGTACACAGTTAACCCTCAAGGTTGAAATTGAACATTCACGGGATAACTATTCTTCTTGAGGTCTATTTTAAGATACATGATCGGATCTTTAGCCGGGAGTTTATACCCCGGCCCCGCGATCTTGGGAGTTTGGGCTTCCTAGACCCGGGAGGTTTAGCCCCTGAATGGATTTAACGTGTGTACAATGGATCTCAATGCTCACCGGCAACTCACCAGCACATCTTTGGCTTAACTTACAAAAAGAATAAGTTCTGTGATTCCTTGTTCTAACCTGCATCTTTACTCCTCTACCCTCCAGTGGATCTCACGCAGGCATGCAGAGAAGTTGCCTTGAATACAAAAAGGGGTTAGTATTCTCAGCATATCATAGGTCATTCGGGCCAGGAAAAGTTGCTCTTGGCAGGTCATATATTATAACAATGTCCAACAACTCTCGTGTTGTCCGGGGTATCCTGAAGCGCTCCTACAGATCAAATAACATGTAGTAGTGTAGGAACTCTTGCCCCTTAATTGAAATGGTGTAGACCATAATCTCCCCTTGGTCAGTACCATTTATCTCAAGCTCTATGCTCCATTTACGTCACTTCCTACCAGTACGGATATAGATTATAACACGGCATAATGGTTTGAATATCGACGTAAATCACAGCACGGCCCGCATGCGCAATCCTGCTTTCTGGATCCTTTTGAGACATTCTGATTTTGTAACACTCCTGCTTGATGACCTCACTATGGCACCGAAATTCAGATGTGGTGGTCTGTCAGAGCATATCTCCGAATGCCAACACACTTCCACTATCAGGTGCCTTGTGTTGCAGAAATCAGGATTATGCGGCTCTTAATACTTGGCAGGAAAGTGGCTGGGGATTAGAATGATTGGTTCTATGTAGTTAGTGCAGATGCCCTACTGATAAGCATCCTCAGAAGCGGTTAAGAGGAAGCGGCTTTAGCATTGCGAGGCTAGAAATCAAAAAAATAAGTATCTACTCTAGTCTCGGAAAAAACAGCAAACTCCCGAGAGAACCACTTGATGGTGTGAAACGGGCATTTCCACTAGTTTAGGAAACTTCGCCGTATAAACTTATCAAATTAAAAGATATTATAAGAAAAAGGGGGGTGGTAAGACCAAGGGTGTAACAGATGACCGCGCGGTGCAATTTTAATCCTGATAACAATCTAACAAGAACCGACGTCAGTGCACCCCGAGAAGCAGTATAGCAGCATATAATGATTATAATATATGTATCGTACCTTTTTGTGCCGTCTGTCGTCTCGAAATACAGACATTGCATCGATTGAAGCGCAATATCAATTACAACGTATCACGCTATATCAAACATCCAACCCCTTTGACGCATCCAGTCCAGGGGATCGATTGGACTAATACTTGAGCTAGGAAAATGGAATATTACCTCGAACCTCGTTCCAATATTTGTTATATTCTACCCCATTTTTGGTACCGAACGGGTCCCGGCACAGCCGGCAGGGTCGGAAGGGTGACTGCATCAATGTGGCCGAAGCACAACCCAGCAAACACATTTCAGCTCGGAGTCTGCGCAGTAAGCTCACAAGGCTGACTGCATGCATGAAGTGTCTGCAATACCGCCAGAGAGCCGACGCTATGCGCGGGCTGTTGGTATCCGCGAGCTGTAGAAGGGAGACAAAAAGCAATTACCAGAAATAGTTGGCAGATAAGGACTCTTCCTTACGTGGGATATGTGCAAATATCGTCTGCACGTCAGAATATGCAGACGCAGAGAAGGAAAACAATAGAAAACAGCTTTTCGCCTGCCGCATGACTCATTGAAAACGGGAGGGCTTATTATGCCTGTCGCTTAGGGAGACAAGTCACAGCAAACTCAGCACGGCGCTATGAAGAAGATATCAGGCATCCCTTGCAGACCAGTCGTGGGAGTTGGTCGAAATCAGAGTTGTTAACCAATAGCAGCAAGCAACGTCGTCCACCTGGGCAGCTGGCTGCGTTATCCTCGAACAACAACGCCAGGCTGCTGCAAATCAGACGATGAACTGTCTGCACCTTAATTATAAGGCATCGTGGCTGAAGGGAAATACCCTGCTTCCAGAAGGATGAGCTGCAACTTCTCTTGCAGACTGCATGTTCTGATTTTTAGTCTCATGCAGGATTACCCCGCGCCAGCTGGCAAGTCAAGGCTCATGTCTTTCAGTAGCGAGGTCCTTCGAGTTCAGTTGGGATCTTAACGAATAACCGCACGGAAAGTTAGCACACGCTCCTGGTACTGCTTCGAAAACCTATCCTTGATAGGTCACAGAGCGGAAAAGTGAGGCTGAGACAGAAGTGGAAAAAAAAAACTTTGTTCGAATACGGTTCAGGCGCATCTCCGATGGCTGAGATCAGAGTGATCTCTAAAGAAAAAGAAAACAAGCACAAAAAAAGACATTGTAATGCATCATCCGTGAATCGAACACGGGCCTCATCGAGTCGGAATCCAATCTGGAATTGAATGGCAACGATGAATTCTACCACTAGACCAATGATGCTTTTTTTGATGTGGGGAGGTAGATTTTTGTGATTATTAGCCGAGAAATTAGCCGAACCACTAATGTTCGGCCCGAGCTCGGCAAACAGTTTTATTGGTCGGGCCATTTTCGCGGGACAACTTCAAAATCTACAGTTCCAACGTCAGTGAGATATCGCAAGATTTACCACCCATTTCGATTTTAATATGGGGTTATTATGATTTACTTGGATTATCTTGTATTATTGTTCTTTGGTGACAGGTTTGCCGTGAATTTGGGTTGATGGGAGACCGTGCGCCTTGTTAGTGGGCAACATGGGAAATATATATCTTGCGCTATATTGAAACAACCAGCGTGCAGGATCAATAAATACCAACGGAGCGGCGATTATACGAAACCCCGGAAAGCTTCTCATTAAACAAGATCACGCCTTTCCATCCGACCCCATAACTCTCATGAGCCTTTCTATGCCTCGGGAATAGACCTCTACCCCATCTGATTGCATCACTGTCAATTCAACCCGCCCAGCGTTCTCCTGCAAGAAACTGTGATATTCATTCCGAACATTTCGATTCTGGTTGATCTTCCTCATGCCGCGCTTCATGCCCTCGCGGACCATGGCATCTGAAAGCGGATTTGTTCCGTGCAGGACAAGGGGGGTTCTACTCCCTAAATTCGCGTATATCTTTTCAAGCCTGCAGTCGGGTTCCGTGAGCATGTTTTCCAATGAGAAAATAAACGGATAAGACCGAACGGAGAAGGATGAAATATGACATCGTCCTCACCTATCCATCTGCCAATGCTTCTCCGCACCCCCAGGGGGATACGGACCGTGGACATTCCCAAAACTCGGAGCCAGGAAATGCACACCGGTCCGCTCTACAAACTCCTTTGCCTTCTGCGGATCCGTCAACACGCTCTCAAGGTCTATGGTCGGCAGCCCATCCTCCCCACCCTCCATCCGCCCCAACTCGGCCTCAATGGTAATGCCCTTTTTCTCTGCTCGTTCCACAACCGACCGGACATATGAGATATTCTCCTCCTCCTCGAACATGGAGCCATCGACCATTATGGAATCGAATGCACATTCGAGCGCGAGGTCTGCATCCGATGGCTGGAGGCAGTGGTCCAGATGGATCGAAATGGGCACGGAAGCAGCATGTGCCACCTCTGCGGCGTATTTAATAAACGCGGGCCCTTGGAAATGCAGCGTCCATGGGAAAAATTGGATTATCGCTGGTGAGCGACAGCGTTCTGCTGCTTTGATTACGGCGAGTATGCCCTCAGTGTTATATCTATGGATTCATCAGTTTATTTTTTATTCCTGCTACATAAAATTGACTAGCACAAGAGACCGTAGAGAGGGAGACTCGATATTTAGCTTACACGCAGAATCCGCCGACTGCATAATTGCCCTCATCGGCATTATGGATAATTTGCCATGTGCGATTGTTCTGGGGAAATTGAGCCATGTTTGATATGGATAGCAGCAAGAGGGTCGATGCCAAATACAAACGAGAGCGGAGAGATTCACGCGATGTGGGGTGGAGTGGTATCCAAGTGAAGTGATCTCTTGCAAACAACAACCCCTTCAAGTATCTTATTCTATATCCTGCATAGCATGACGGAATTGCGAGTTCATATTGTGAGAGTAACTATTTTTAGCTTGCACAGTTTGGAGTCGAATGGGCCTCCTCCACAAATACCCAATTGCCTGGATTTGCCGGCGGGACAGTGAAGCTCGGCTCATCAATAGCCGAACGTGGGGTTCGTGGATCATCCCCCAGTTTCTTCCTCAACATTACTCCATTCCACTCCATCTCCATATACGAATTCGAGAACATTTTCTTGGCCATTTGTCGAGAGCTTCGGGGATTTCTTCGGTGTGCCGAAACGCCGCGGCTAGACCATACCTTTTTTTGTGTGGCCACAACGTACGTCCATTGCTTCACGTAGCTCATCCTGATATTACGTCTCTATTCAGTCGACGACTCGACATGCTTTTTGTCTAGTTAATAATATTTACAGTTTTCTCCCTACCCTCTTGCTATCAGCTTTGTGCTTGACACCCAATTGCGAGGAAATTAGCCTCACCGCTTTTTAATACAACCAGGACTGGTGCCTTCAAACCGTGGGTAGAGTACAAGGCTGCAAAGAACTTGAATATATCGATTCCTACATACCACCATATTTCTGAAATCAAGAAATATGAAAACACTCGAGCCAACCAGCGCAATCGCGCCAGTCACGACTGCAAAGCAGACAAAAGAAGACCCCATCACAATTGCCGAATTGGCCGTCCTGGCACAGAAGAAGCTCCCCAAACAAGTATGGGATTACTACGCCTCCGGCGCAGACGAAGAAAAGGCTGTTAGAAGGAACCAGAACGCATTTGATAGGTGAGTAAGTGAAAACATTATCATCCACACATTCCATCATACTGAATCCAGTACAGATTAATCTTGCGCCCCCGAGTCTTCCGAGATGTCTCTAATGTGGACACGAGCACCATTTTATTTGGCAAAAGATACCCATGCCCAATTGGAATATCGCCTAGCGCAATGCAGAAGCTCGTGGGCGGCGAGGGGGAAATGGATATGGCCAGGGCAGCGGCTCGTCGCGACACGACTATGATCCTATCTTCCCATACGACATCTAGGTTGGAAGATGTTATTCGTGCGCCTGGGGGAGATAATCCAGTAGACTTTTGGTTTCAGTTATATATCTCCCAGAATAGAGAGAGATGTGCGGAGGTCATCGCAAGAGCAGAAGGTATGTCCAATCCGTGCAAACACGCAGCGAATAAACCCAAAACTTCACGAAGCAAAAGAAAGCTGCCCATGTCAAAAATCAGTCGCAAAAAGCGAATATATACTCATCCCTACTCCACTCTAGCGGCCGGCTACAAAGCCATAGTCCTAACCGTCGACACCCCAATCCTGGGCAACCGGCTGAACGAGCGCAAAACCCCCCTTGTCCTACCCCCTCACCTCTCCCTCGCAAACCTCCACGACAAAACGAGCCAATCCTCCCCATCCAACCCCCCCGCCGCCACCGCCGCAAAACCAACAATGAACCGCATCCTCCTCGAAGCCCGCACCGCGGACGCGGCCGCACAAATCACCGCCGGAAACCACGACACCCTCAACGACGCCTCCCTCACCTGGTCCCCGACCATGTCCTGGCTGCGCTCGCGCACCAGCCTAAAAATCATCCTAAAGGGCATCATGACGGCCGAAGATGCGCAGTTGGCAATCGACCACGGGGCGGACGCCATCATCGTCTCAAACCACGGCGGCCGCCAGCTCGACTCCGTCTCCTCGACTATCGAGGCGTTGCCGGAGATTGTAGAAGCGGTGCGTGGTAGGGTGCCGGTGATTATTGATAGTGGGATTACGAGGGGCGGTGATGTGTTTAAGGCACTGGCGTTGGGGGCGGATTTTACGCTGGTGGGGAGGTCGGCGTTGTGGGGGCTGGCGTTTGAGGGGGCTGAGGGGGTGGTGAGGGTTTTGGATATTTTGGAGAGGGAGCTGGCGAGGACGATGGCGCTGGTGGGGGCGGCGAGGGTGGGGGAGATTCAGAGGGGGATGTTGGGGGTGGAGAGGAGGTATGGGTTTGGGATTGAGAGGTTGTAGGGGGTTGGAAAGGGGGAAGGGAAGAAAGGTGTGATGGAGAGGTGGTGGAAGGATTATGGTGGATATTATATCGAGTATCTGTTGTTAAAAATGATGTAATTCTATTATAGAAATCACTTTTGAATAACCCCATAAGCCAGTATAAGGAAATTCTAAACTCGCGGTCTAGCCAAAGCACCAATCTATATAAGCGGAAGTATCCCCAGGAAAACAACAGGAACAACTCTATAAATAGCAAACAAGCATGGTGTATCTAAAGCCCAAAACTCCTAGAATAAAAAACCCGCTAAGAGAAGACGCAACACCGGTATCCAAAATCATTTTCAACAAATAGAGTGGCAAATGTCCATTAATGGCCACCGATTTGGCCCCGGGGTATAGGCGGGATCCAGGAAACTGCGACATTGATTGCCACACAAATGACACCGATTATCCAGATAGATTGGTAGTACGAGGTGCCGTTGTAGCGAAATATGATTGCGAAGATGATACCACCTAGGTTTCCGCAGGCGCCCACGAGACCGGAGAGTATACCTATTCGATTTATGTTAGCGTTGGAAAATCCTTCGAGACGAAAATGGGAGATAAAATAAAGCATACCATTCGCAAAAGGATGCACATGCGGCACAACGGCAAAGTTCGCCCCATTCGAAGCCTCCATAAACAGCGCATACCCAGCAATGAGTCCGAACATGGTACTCTTTGTGTCAGGGTTTGAAAGGCCAAGTGCGATAAGGATTACGCCGTAAGCGATGCCAGTAAAGATCAGCCAGATCTTCTTGCCCCAGACGGAGTTTGTCTTTCGGTATATCACGTCACCGATGAAGCCGCCTAGGGGTCGGAAGAAGACGTTGAGGAGCCCGAGCATGGCGGCCCAGTTGCTGGAGTTTGTTTGGCCGAGTTCGGGAAAGTTTTTGAGGTAGTAGGAGCTTAGGATGGAGTTGATGGCGAGTTCGCTGCCTATTGTTGGAGGCGCGGTTAGTTACTGCAGATTGGTATTCAGGGGTTTATGGGTGGGAGAGATCCAACGCACCAAATGAGCATGCGTATGGTCCGGCAAGGGCAAGAGATTCCTTGCTAAGGAGAACCTTGAGAGCTTCATTGAAAGTGGGCGCAACGATAATCTCCCCCTTTACCTCACTTAAACTCGTCCCGGTTTTAACCTGTGCCTCGCTATCTGACGGTGCATGCTTCTCGAAATCGATTGGGATCTGCTCAGACACAGTCGGCGACGGAGACTTGGAGTCCTTTCCAGACTCCTCAACTGGGGTGGTTGCACCATGGACTTCTTCTCCAGTCAAAATTTGATCAGCAACGAGGTGGCGCTCCGACCACTTTCCAGTTGGCGTGTCGTCACAGGTCATGGCCATGCCGGCGGCCACAGTAATGATGATGATGAACGGGACGATGTAGGCCACCCGCCAGGCTTTGTGGGGGGCAAGACCGCGAGAATGAACTAGGGAGTCGAAGATTGCAGGCATCACGAAGCTGGAGAACGGATTGGTTAGCGGTTGTTTTCTCTTCCCCTTTTTTGCTAACTGGCTGATTTTATAAACTTACTATGTGATACCGCCGCCGGCATTTCCCCATCCGCCAGCGAGGGCATTCGCAGTGCCCACGACAGACTTGTCGAAAAATCCAGTACACCACACCTGACAAGGAACAAAAGTGGCTCCAAGAATACCGACGAAAAATCTCAGGGCAATTAGCCCACTAGGGGTTGTAACAAGGCCCGCCATGGCCGTTGGGATGGCGCCGCAAAGCATGGTTCCAATAAACACCCAGCGGGGACCGAATCTGTCACATAGTGGGCCACATACCACCCGAACCAGGAATCTAGATAGACAATGTCAGAAGTGTATATCGTCAGGGGGGGCTGCGAAGGAGACTCACGTCGCGAGCAAAGCGACGATATTCGAGTTGGCCACATCGGCCTGTGACATATTTAGATCTTTCCGGATTGTGATTGTCAGCTTTGACGTTGTTAGTATGATCATCCAAGAAAAAATAACAGACACCGTTTCTAGAAACATACCAATGGTGGAAAAGCATACCTGGATCAAACCTATTAGCGAGCAAGTCCAAAAGAAATAGGTGTATATATAACTACTTACCACGACAAAAATGCCACCATGAATCCCAACCACGAGAATAAGAATACGCGGCCATATTTGTCAAAGGGGTTAAGGATGGGTATCGATTTGGCTTTTCTGTTGAGCGGGTTGATTTCAGGGGCAGCGACCAGAGACTGGAAAAAGCTGTTCGCCATTGCTGCAGTCCTGCACGGGGACAGGAGATCGAAGACTTGAAGATGGGATGTGTGGTCGGGCCTGGGCGCCGGCTCTGTGGATTTTTGCTTCGATGCCTATTATTGTATGTCCAGTTCAATATCGCTGTCTTGTAAGCAATTGAATAGCATGTAGTGGGTATGGGTTTGAAATGTAACAAGAAGTTTATAGAGGGAGCGGAATCATGCTTTATATCAAGGGTGAAAAGGAATAATCAAGATGTATATCTAGCATGGATTGGTAGCCAGTCATTGAATCTACAAGCTTCAACACCCCCAACATAAAACAGACAAATAGAATTGGGGGGTATCTAATCATGCAAATCGTCGATCGGAAGAGCATCTTAGCGGTTCCCCAATGCCTGCTCCTATCGATATCTTACTAAAAGTTAGCAAGAAAGGATATAAAAAGCAAAAAAAAGCGTGGAGGAAGCTTTGACATATCAAAACTTAATCAGTCTAAACAAGGAACGTCAAGATACATAGATAGGGGCCACAATTCTGGGCCCTCTCCTCCGGGAAAACACGGGGTCGGGGGGGCGAAAATAATTAACCTGCGGAAACGACTCCGGAGCGGGAGTTAGCATCCTCCCGTAAACAAGCTGTTCCACCTGCTTAGCTGCATCCCTACCAGGTGTGAAAATAGCAAGGTCACCCACGCAGAAACAAGTTCTCCGCGGTCGCAAAAAAGCGGGTTCTACAGACTGTCTAGAAGGAATAGATCCCACTCCCTGATAGTATTAGCAGTGTGGCGTGGGAGCAGAACATTATTTTCCCATTCTGCAGGCGGAATAGCGGGCAGCACATCGATGGACTGGACAGGGTGCGCGCATGCGTATGGGGCATGTCAAACAGACGGACTGACGACCTGGGCCAGTGGACAGGGACGAAAATACACCGCACATTTTGCGCACAGGCATGTTGATAGATAAGGAATTCGACGCCACATTTCCGCGGCTTGGGGGGGCCACGGTCAAGTCGCAAGAAAAACTTCCTTCCTCCAATGGGATGGAGAAGAAATGCGCCTGAATAAGAATATACTCGGCAATCAGGGCCATGAGCCTGGTCTGGAGGAATACTTTGAACTGAGCCCTGACCAGGGTAGGCAAAAAAATAAGCAAAAAGCTGACACCTCCCGCGATAGGCCCATGGCGAAACTCGCCCGGCCCAAGAAAGAAGAAAAGAAAACGGTAGATAGAGATAAGTGAGGACGCTTATCCCTGCTACCGCAGCAGTTTATTAGCCGGATGGACCCGCTGTGCCGGGGAGCGAGACAGAAAGCCCACAGCTGACATCAATGACATGAGACTAAAAAACTCAAGAAAGGGCGGGAGATAGTGATATCAACGCCCGCATCCGATTTTGAAGGGCGCTGTGGTTGGGCGGATTCTCTGACTCTTATCTCTGGATCCCCGGTTTGGCGCGCGAAGAAAACAGCGGGCCCCCTAAATTCTAATCCCCAGGTGGATGGGCGGCTCCATAGCTATCTATATATGAGTCTGCGCATTTGGATCTCCGGTGCTTTTCCGCGGGTACTAATCTGTGGTCCCTGGGCTATGATCTCCCGCGTGGAAACTCAAGATAGCGGATTCTCGTGGCCGGGAGTTGTTGTGGTGGGAGGGTTGTGGAATGTTGGATGAGGCTTGGGAGTGGCGTGTGGTGGATTTCTGCAGGGCTGAGAGATAAGAGAGGTCACGTGGTCGTCGTGCCCTAACTTGCGTCTCCCTAGACAGGAAAGACAGGGGGTTTTGATGAAATATGCTGGAGATCGCTTTTGAGTGAATAAAATATATATATACTATACGGCCGTGGATTTTCCGGAATCTAAATAAATAAATAATATCTATATACATGGCATGTACCAATAAAAGTAGACCCTAGTTGCCCTCAACGCCGGCCCAATGCATCGTATCGACAAGGAACTGAGCAGAATAAAAATCAAACTGAGAGGAATGCCGCCCCCCCCGGATCGTGATCATTACCAATCAATCCCATAATCTCCATTAGTCTTCACCTCCCGCTCGCGGATCACAGTGCTGAGGTCCTTAGCCCTCTTTCCCCGCAACCCCTTCTGATAGTACTTCTTATCCACTTTTGCAAACGGCTCGCTGGATTCCTCCTTCTTAACTTTCCACTTATCCGTGCCTAGCAGTGCATCTAACTCTTCGACGGGCGGAAGCTTGAGATATACCCAGCCGTCGTCGCGCTCCTCGGTGGGGAAGGTAGCGATATTCATCGTCTCGTCGTTTGAGCAGCGGCCCGCTTGTTCGCCATTAAGCTCGAAGTTACGCTTATGGTATGGGCAGGAGACCCAGTATTTGCCCTGGTCGTCGTCTCCAATCAAACCGTCCGAGAGCACAAATGCACGCTTGTGTGGGCACATTTGTTGCGTGGCGTAGAATTTGCCCTTGATCTTGAAGACTGCAATCTGTGTGTTGCCTCTCTTGATGTTGGCCGAGGAGATTTCCGGAGGTCCACTGGTGAAGTGATCGGCTTTGATGACCGGCTGCCAGGATGTAGTACTCCATTGGTGGCCTTTGAAATCTTCAGTCGCAGAGTCTTTGGGCCAATATGTCGGTCGCTGCTGTTCACGTTCCGTGACGACTTCAACAGTTTCGAGGCTCCCATCAGTATTCCCGAACTGCTTGAAGTGTTTCTGTTTCTCGGGATTCTTCAGGACTTCGGTCCACTCGCAGAAGAACGTGCCAACCAACTCCTCCATTTGCCGTTCGAGATCTGAACAGATTCCTAGCTTGTCGTCGATGATCACCTCCTTGAGATACTTGATACCGCCTGGGAGGTTTTCGATCCATCGTGCAGTCCGTTGGAGTTTGTCAGCGGTTCGGATGTAAAAGATCAAGTAACGATCAATCAATGGGACAATTTCTTCAGGTGGCACGTCCTTCGCTAGCAGGTCAGAGTGTCGCGGCTTGGCACCACCGTTACCGCCAACGTATAGATTGAAACCCTTTTCAGTTGCAACTAGACCGAAACTGTGGGAAAGTGTCAATGATACAGACCCATTGATGTATTAACGGGAGCAAACTTACTCCTTGTTCTGAGCCTCAGCACATTCCCGAACGCACCCGGAGACAGCACCCTTCAGTTTATGGGGTGATCGAATGCTCTTGTACCTCTCCTCAAGACGAATCGCCATCCCAACGCTATCCCATAAACCAAATCGGCACCACGTAGTTCCAACGCAGCTCTAGGAGATAATGTTAGAAGCATGTCGTTAAAATAGGGGTACATACTTGGCAGAAGTACTAACCTTAATTGTCCGAAGAGACTTGGCATATGCATGTCCGCTCTCCATCCCGGCTTCAACCAGGGCGCCCCATATATCCAATAAATCTTCCTTCTTGGCACCGAAAAGATCTATTCTCTGACCCCCGGTAATCTTGCAGTAGAGATTATACTTCTTGGCGACTTGGCCAATGACGATCAGTCGATCCGGGGTAATCTCTCCGCCGGGCACGCGTGGGACCACCGAAAAGGTTCCGTTTCGCTGGATATTTGCCAAGAATCGATCGTTTGTCTCTTGGAGGTTGTGGTGCTTTGGATCCATGATATGTTCGTTGAACAAACTGGAAAGAATTGAGCCGATGGTTGGTTTGCAAAGTTCACATCCCAGGGAATCTGGATGTTTTCCGCATGTTTTCATGACATCGGTAAAAGATTTTAATTGCTTCACAGCAATAATATTGTAGAGATCCGCGCGGGCATATGGGAAATGGGGGCATACTGAATGGTGTCAGTCGGCGCTGGTAAGTTTACGGTCTCAATTTCCGGGACTTACAATGATTTGACACTTCCTGGCCCATTTCCATCATCGCTTTGTTGAAGATGGATTGCACCATGGGCATGCAGCCTCCGCATCCAGTTCCAGCCTTGGTGCATGATTTAATGTCTCCTATGGTTTTGCACTTCCCGCTCTTGACATTGTCGACAATGTCGCATTTGAGAACGTTATGACAGGAGCAAATTTGAGTCTCGTCATCACTTGGCAGAATTAGCACAGGCCGTATTTCGAGAAAGGAATGGCCGGGTCATACAGATCATCCACCTCATCGCCACCTCCGTTTTGAGCCCCAAGAATAAATTCACTCGGTGGGGACTCGATCTCCTTTTGGTTTTTTACCATTTGGTTTAATTTGATATAGTCCTTCGCATCACCGATCATCATTCCTCCAAGGAGATATTTTCCATCCATCGTAAAAAGGTACTTTTTGTAGACTGCACCAAAGGGGTCCTTGTACGTCAGCGCTTTGACGGGAGGGATACAGGAATGTCCGTTGGTCTGTGCAGCGGCTGGGTTATGGGGCAATGATTTCGGCCCATCTCGATCAGCGAAGAAGTCACCAAAACTAGCAACTTCAATCCCTAGCAACTTCAATTTCGTACTGAGATCAGGTCTCTTGAAATGTTTAGCTTCCTGTTCAGGGCTTCGTGTAAGATTGAACGACAGAACGTCGGCCATTTCAATTCCAGGAGCAATAATTCCGAAAGTCTTGTTTTCCCAGCTGGCGCATTCCCCTATTGCGTACACATCAGGAGCTGACGTTTGGAGCCTATAACGAGTCAGATATTGTAAATCCAGCCGCTCCATCAGAGGATTCCAACGTACAACTCATCCACCACCAGTCCACCGTTGGGGGAGCACTTGATCCCGGCAGCTACGGCAAGCTCATCGCGAGGTCGTACACCAATCTGGTTACATCAGTATGGTCATCGCAGCACAAAAGGGAAGTCACTATATAGGGACGGGTATTAAATACCGCAAAACATATGCAGCTGCAGTCGACGGATTCGCCATCCTCAAAAGTAATGCCAACAACATTGTTATTGTCATCAACATTAATTCTTGCCACCCGTTTCCGCAGAAGCACATCCAGACCAAGATCTCGAATTTTTTCCGTCACCAAGCTTCCAGCATCGCCATCCAACTGTCGTGAAAGGACCCACCGGTTCCGGTCGACAAGTTTTACGGAGCTGAAAACCTCCATATCCATCATTGATTTGGCAGCCTCAAGCCCCAGTAAGCCGCCACCGACTGTGACGCCCACCTCGTCCTTGTGTTTCGATGAGAAATCAATGAGGCGCTGCAGGTCATCTATGGTGCGGTAGACAAAGACTCCATTTGCGTCATATCCAGGGGTCTGTTTTGGGAGAAGAGCGTCAGACCCAGTTGCGAGAACAAGCAGGTCGTAAGACACCAGGTCACCGGCTGAAATTTTGATACTCTTCTTATGAGGGAAGATTTGTGTGACTTTGGTGTTGAGATGGTAGCTGAACGAACCATCCGTCAACGAATCGTACTTGAAGCAACACAAAAATTAGCATTTTTCCCAGCCTTTGAATTACTTCCAATTGTATCTGAAAAATTCGAGAACTAGCTGAAATGAACAAAACAGGCAGATCTGCTCATACCCATTCTGGCGGATTGAGGTACAGGTCCTCTATTTTCTGGTGCTCGAAGAATGACGACAGCGAAACTCTGTTGTAGGCAATATGATGCTCCTCTCCAATCACCACAATATCATACTGGCGCCGTTCTGCATCTAATTTGAGTAATTTCTCGCTGTTGAGGATGTTGTCTTAGCCAACCTGCCCTGACGAGAATAAAATCAGGGGCTGGAGCTCACATAAACCCTGTGGCTGAGTCAGCAGTGGTCCAGTCAAGCTTTTGCCGAGTCGGGCAATCCTACCAAGTGCAACCATCCCCAGTCCGACAATCACCAACTTCTGCCGTCTGGCGCTGGGCCCGTTGGTGCCATTGCTGATGCCACTGTGGCCGTTGGCATGGCTGATTCCATTCACGGGGCTTGCTTTGTTGTACAGAGAGTGTTCGGTGGCCATATGGCCGTTCATAGGGAGCACTTGCATGGTTGCGATGCTGGTGTCACAAACATCATTCTCGACAATCTCGCTGGTTTACATGCGACCTCCGGGATGGAGCAGCTTTAATATACGGAACGAACTACATCTACTCTCCCTCCTCGCAGAAAACAACCTGACATATTCGTCATTCCAATCGCATTTGGTAATATGGGACGCGGCAGTTCTTGGGTGAGGTTGATGTTCCCGCCTGGCCCAAGCTCAGAGCAGCGAATCCCAACGCAGCAAAGCGCGGTTTTTCTTATCAGCAACTCCCCCCACCGCCACACAGGGGCTACCTTGGCCCGGATTTTCCCTATCTCAACATGCCACCATGACATGCCACCATGCTTGTCTGGGTCTCAGATATGCGCTCCCTTCTTGCGCGGCCTGCTGTGTATCCACAATGCCGCAAATCCAGCCGCGGAGTGCACCAGCTGCCCGGAGATGGTTTCCGCCTTCTGGGTTCATCTCCTGATATCGCGTTCCAGATCCAGCCCTGTAGTGTTAATTCTGGAAATGACGTTAGCTTTGCCACTTCCGCGGATTCTGGGGCGATTCTAGCGGTCAGAACGATTTCAGCGTTCCTAGAGATGCCTCTATCGAAGATCCCATCCCCTTTGTATTCCAGGGCGTGGGATTGGTTGCCGTTCTGGTTCTCCGGGATTTGCTTGGTCAAGAGCGCCCGCTTGACGATTACCGGACAACATCGGCAAACCTGCTCTCTGCCATGTTGAGAATGCCAGAGGGGGGGTTTCTTATCTTATCTATATATCGTCCCGTTTGCTTGCCATCCTGCCTCCTTCACATCACTGAAAATATCATGTTCATTGATCATTTTCAATATTCACAATGGCAACCATCACTCAATTAGAGAGCCCCCCAACAATTCTCACAACAAAAAGCCTTGTCCCCATAATATCAGGACAGCCACGACAGAATGAAATTTCTGCTCCGTCAGACTACGATATTCCTCTGCCCCCTCCCTCAACACAGCCCACCGAGGTACTCGAGATAGACAAGAATACCCCAGATAAACATGTCCCTAGAGATCCACGTCTTATTCGTCTCACTGGAGTGCATCCCTTCAATGTGGAGGCTCCTTTGACTGCCCTGTTCGATGAAGGTACTTTCGACACTCGAGACCAATAATGTAATTTATCTTAACAATCTCATGGAAATATAGGATTCCTTACATCTCCTGACCTCTTTTACGTGAGAAATCATGGATATGTCCCAGAAGTTCGCCCGGAGGATATCCCAGATTGGGAACTCAGCATCGAAGGGTAGGCCTCCTCTCGTCAGAAACGTTTAATGTCTACGTATGAAAATATATGCTAAATCGACATCCCTCAGACTGGTGGAACATCCCATCGTGTTGAACTTTAAGCAGATTCTATCTGAGTTTGAGCAAGTCACCGCACCCATCACTCTAGTTTGCGCCGGAAATAGGCGCAAGGAGCAGAACCAAGTTCGAAAATCGAACGGCTTTTCATGGGGTGCTGCTGGTGTGTCGACTGCTCTTTTCACTGGTCCTTTGCTATCCACTGTATTGCGAAGAGCCAAGCCTCTTCGAAAAGCAAAGTATGTTTGCATGGAAGGAGCAGATAAATTGGTATGTATTGTTCTTCTTCACTTTCAATACTTTCTTGACAATGCTGACAGACTCCTGATAGCCAAACGGATACTATGGAACATCTGTTAAGTTGAACTGGGTCATGGACCCTAACAGAGGCATAATGCTCGCACATAAAATGAACGGCGAGCCTCTCCGACCAGACCATGGTCGCCCCCTGCGAGCGGTTGTGCCTGGTCAGATCGGCGGACGAAGCGTGAAATGGCTGAAGAAGCTGATTATAACCGACGTCCCCAGCGACAACTGGTACCATATATACGATAACAGGGTCCTACCGTGAGTTATACCTACAAGTGATAACCTTCAATTCTCCTATTAATATCTTGTATAGCACAATGGTGTCCCCAGAAATGGCAGCGAAGGATAAGAAATGGTGGTATGACGAGCGATACGCCATTTATGATCTCAATGTCAACTCCGCAATTGCATATCCACAGCATGAGGAACGGATGGAGATTGCTACCACGACTTCGTACAAGGCCAGGGGATATGCATACGGTGGAGGTGGCCGTCGAATCAATAGGGTTGAAGTCTCGCTTGACAAGGGAAAAAGTAAGAATCTCCTGCACAAGACAAATAGGGCTCTACTAACATACGCACCAACAGCATGGAAATTGGCGGATATTGAGTACCCTGAAGACAAGTATCGTGATATAGAACAAAATCTATACGGCGGCCGTGTTGATATGTCATGGCAGGAAACGTGCTTCTGCTGGTGCTTTTGGTCCCTTGACATACCAACCCCCGAACTTGAAGCCAGCAATGATATTGTCGTGCGTGCCATGGATGAGGGACTGAATCTCCAACCCCGAGATATGTACTGGTCAGTTCTTGGTATGATGAATAATCCCTGGTTCCGCGTCACCATTACCAAAGAGCATGGATTTTTGAAGTTTGAACATCCAACCCAACCTGCGCTGATGCCTGGTGGTTGGATGGAGCGAGTGAAGAAAAACGGCGGAGACTTGACAAATGGAAATTGGGGAGAAGTTCCCGACGGCCAGAAAAATCCTATCGCTCCCATCGTGGCTCCGAAAATCAACATGAAAAAACCCGGGTTGAAAAATATTATCACCATAGAGGAGTTCAAGAGACACAAAGATGGAACCAATCCTTGGTTCATTATTGAGGGAGAGGTATATGATGGCACTGCATTCTTGGAAGGACATCCCGGGGGTGCCCAGAGCATCATTTCCGCTGCTGCTACTGATGCAACGGAGGAATTTATGGCAATTCGTGGGTCCTTCATCGAATTTCACTGTGTCAGTGACCTCCACTAACTGTAATATAGACAGCGAAACAGCCAAGAAAATGATGGTGGACTACCACGTCGGCACTCTTGACACCTCCCAAGGCACCCTAAGCACCGATGATGAAGTACTTCCCCCCACAAGAGAAATATTCCTCAACTCCCGCGCCTGGGCCACCTCCACCCTCGTCTCCAAAACCACCATATCCCCCGACACCCGCCTTTTCACATTCTCCCTGTCCCACGATACCCAAACCCTCGGTCTCCCCGTCGGCCAACACGTCATGCTCAAAATCCCCGACCCAAACTCCCCAAACAACGCCTCTATAATCCGCGCCTACACCCCTATCTCTCAAACAACCATGCAGGGCACCATCGACCTCCTCATAAAACTCTACCCAGCCACCCCACCCAGCTACCCAGGCGGGAAAATGACCGTTGCCCTGGACAAACTAGCGCTAAACAGCAGCGTAAAATTCAAAGGCCCCGTGGGAAAATTCGTATACAATGGCCGCGGCAACGTCCTACTAAACGAGAAACCCCGCACCGTCCGCTCCTTCTACATGATATGCGCGGGGAGCGGCATCACGCCCATCTTCCAGGTGCTACGCGCTGTCATGCAGGATGCCGACGACAAGACGTCTTGCGTTGTCCTTGATGGGAACCGCGAGGAGACGGATATTCTGTGTCGTGATGAGCTGGACGCGTTCGCGCGTGATAATGCTGAGAGCAGGTGTCGGATTATGCACACGCTGACGAAACCGTCGGAGACGTGGGCGGGGAGGAAGGGAAGGATTTCGGAAACGTTGTTGAGGGAGTTTGTTCCTGCTAGTAGAGATATGGAGGCTAAGGGGGAGAGAATGGTGCTTATTTGTGGACCGGAGGCATTGGAGGGTGCTGTGAAGAAGATCCTGCTAGGGATGGGGTGGGATGAGGCTGATTTGGTGTTTTTTTGAGACTGCCTGACGGTAGCGTGTGGTGGGTCCTGAGGGATGGTAGGTTTTCTTTCTTCTTTTCTTTTATCAATTTACCTTGTTCTTTCGGCAAGCGATGGGTTTGTTCTGATATTTGTATATGGGTTGGAGTTGGGGGATATATATGTAGAGCCTGACGGCCTTGTAATGATTGCTTTATGTGTTATTTATTGTCAGTTCTTACAGGTAGGATGTTATTCTACTTAGATTAGTTGAATATTTTTTTCGGGATTGGTTAGTTAGCCAGATGATAATCTAATGGATAAAGGGTCTTTGGTATCTCTGAACAGCTGTGCTTTCTTCATAAACAGAGCAAAATAAAGTTTGCTCAGAGATGAATCAGTCCCTCGACCATGAGATGCAGTGGATCTGAAATGTTTGAAATAAAAGGCCAACACCTGAAAAGTGCCAATTGAGGGAAGAATATTAACTTGCAAGAAACGATTGACAGCTAATTTCAAAAAGAAAACAGGTAATGATGCAGAGGTTCGGAGTCGAATCATGTCAAGATTCCAACATTGACTGGTATAAAAGCAAGTAACTAACTAACTAAACCAAAGAAAAAGAGTTGAACATATATACAACTCGTCCACCCATCTATGTATGTACAACAACAACAAACCCCCTCCACCTCACCCCACACAGCGAAATTCATAAACGGCCAAACAACCTATTTATTCGTCCCGCTCCTAGCCTTCTTAAAACACGCAAACTCCCCCCTTGTCGCGTCCCTCAACCTCTTCAACACTCCCCTCATTTCCCCCAGCTCCGCCTGCAGCTTCGTCCGCGCCTCATTATTCGTCCGCCGATCAAGTTCTAGATAGATCTGGCTCTGGATCTTCGACGCCTCCTCCGTCGAGTACTGCGAGAGCGTCTGTGCGATGAATTCGGTATCCAGCGTCGCCTGCATGAGAGCGGGCAAAGAATATTTGGCCCGTTGGGTGAAGGCGTGTAAGAGGGATTCGGAGATTTTGGTTAGGAGGTGGGAGAGTATGGCGTTGGTGAGGGAGGTGGCGGATGTGCCGCCGGAGTTTTGGGATGAGAGGGGGGTGGAGGGCGTGGGGAGGGTGGTGGAGACTTCTGTGTGGACGAGGACGAGGTTGAGGAGTGTTGTGTATACGTAAGGCCGGACTTGGACTGGGCGACTGGTTGAGGGGACCCAGTCGGGTGAGGCGATGCCCTCGAGGATGGTAGAATTTAGACTGGCGGTCATAGGGCGGGTGTATGATTGGAAGAGACGGGCGTCGATTTGGCCGAGGACATCTTTGATCGTTTTCGACTCGTCTGTCAATTTGACTGAAAACGCGGTTTCGAAATTGGTGATTAACTGGGGCACATAATCGGTGCGAAGTGCCTTGAGGTTAGAGAGCGTGAGGAGCATACGAATGTTCTAAATGAGTAGCAGTCAGTATGGTCTAACGGTGTTAATATTGTAGGATCTTGAACTAACCCTATTTTTGGCATCAATGCCACCCGAGGGGGCGATAGAAGGCGAAATATCCAATCCCCCAATAGAACGGGCAGGGTTGACAATAACCCACTCATTCTCGCCCTCGGTTGTGACGGGATGCTCTGCATTTTCGACGAGGCCGCTTAATGCCTTGTACACGCTGGTCACAAACTGGGACCGCACGAGTTGGAGAAGTTTGGGGGGAGGTGGTGTAACGACCCCATCCACACCAGGTTTGGTCATGGCCTCCGAAATATACAAGACCTTTTGGATTCCGGAAAGAACCGCGCTTTCAAATGCCACGAACAGCCCAGGCATCTTTGTCATATCTTTTCGCTCTGAATCCCGAGTCCAGTCCTCTAGGTACTTGCAGCTCTCGGCATCTTTGTTCCATGCAGCACACACAGCACGAGCACAGCGTTCTCTAGCACCGCTAACAAGAAGTTTAAGCTTGTCGTAGGTGCTACTTCCACTAGAAATTGGGCTCATCGCAGTCATCTCGCTTGCAGCGGTTCCAACTAAAATCAATAATTGGCTCAAATAGTGGACACCACTCAGCGAGTTTGAATATGGAGGCCAAAAGGCGAATTCCTCCCAATGCTCTCCTCTCCGAGGAGATGGCGGCGGGATGTCCTTGGGGTCAAATTTGAACCGGGGATTGGTTGGAGTGAGGCCGGTTAAGGGGGTGTTAGGAGTAGTTGGGATTGGCGAAAATAAGAGAGATATGTCTTCGATGGGAGGGTCGGCAAAAATCGATACGACGCTCTCACGGATAAGATTGACAAGTTCGACGACACCATTCTTGAGATCACCGACCCCGCCTGATGACAGCCGGTGGTGCTTCCTGCTTTCACCCTCAAAACCTGCTGGCAACAGCTTTTGCTTGCTCCCATCGATAAAGGATTGTGTAGTGTCCCAAAACTCGATAACATCTCCAAGGAGACCACCCTCAAGCGACAATAGTTTTTTGAAGTATACAAGCACACATTCCCATAGTTCTATGACAGGTTCGGTATCGAGCTTGTCATGAGAAACAGTCGCACCCTCCCGGCTAGAGAGACGAATATATTGGACAACAGCTTGAGGGGGCGGCTTTTCTGTGTTAGCCAGCCGACGTCGGAGGATTTCAATCTCAACTCTGGATCGTTCACAAAATGCTGTAATCCTCGTTTTCAGATAATCGTACCGCCCAAGTAGCCAAACCCAGACCGGGTTGTCATCAACTCCGAGTTCGAGCAATGCCCCGATGAGTTCCATGTGTTCTTCAACAGGTCCGTCGGCACTTACAGAGGGAATGTTTGCCTGAACGTTGCTTAACCGCCGCCATAAGTCCCGCTTGAAGGCCTGTATTTGCTGTTCAACATCCATCCACATCCTCCCCGTCACGAGGATTGTGTGGATTTGTTCCTCTGTCAAGGGCCGCTGAGTGCTCGTAGCCCGATCCGCAATGAGCCTGGCATCAGTGGCATACCTTCTAGCACGATTGTACTGGTCGAAAATTTCCTCATAATCACGCTGTTTGATGGACCGTACTAAATTGGACCCAATTTCGTAAATCCCACGGTGCTTTTCCATCGCCTCCACAACAGATTTCAAGCCTTCTTCTCGCTCTCGTCCCCCTAGAGCCGGGCCCCAGACTTCTTCTGTCTTTGCTGAAGCCTCCATTAATGGTACACGTATGCCCTTTACGCCATACTCGCTTTCTTTCGTAAGGGAGTTCTTCTGCGGAGCGGCTCGTTCGCCACTAACAGAACGGGCGGCAGCTCCTGTACTATAATTTCTGATGTGAGAACCAGACCTACTGGTGCTGCGAGAATGTGACCGCGCGGAATCTGGCTGGGACCCCTGGTTCCTCATTTCGGTGTATACATTGTCTATTGTGGCCTTGGCTCGAACAAACCGCTCGAAATTCGACTCGACTAACACCTTCAAAGATGCCGATTTCTGGTCGATGGACCGAGACAAGAAATCCAAGCCTTTCAATAAGGACTGGGTGGAATCGGAAGAGTGTGTCTGGGAGAGGAACAGAGCAGGCGAGAAGGTAGTCGACGACAGGAGGTAACGGTTTCGAACACGGGCATCATCGTCAGCAAGACCGCGCTGTTTCAACATCCTGACCACACTTTCCGAAGAACCTAGGGGATCTGGTTCGTCTTTCTGCACCAAATTATCCCTTCCATCTCCCGTCCTTTGGGATCCAGGGACTATACTCCTGCGATCAACGCTCCCACGCTGGAGCGCAGAATATCTCGACTTGCGCCGTTGGAAGGTGGCATTGTTATTCCCAGAAGGCAGGGATTCTTCGTTATCGGAGCTCTCACTTTCATCGAGTTCCGCGGGCCACTCCTCGGGGTAAAGAGACGGAAGATTGTAATGGTGCGTGACGTCCCTGTCGAAGGCCGCCATAGTCGGGAAACGGGGCAGCTACCAGGCCGCAGGAAGCACGAAAAGGGGGAGAACGGCGCAATCAACGACTGTTAAAGGGGTGGACGGGGAACAGACACCATTCAGCCACTAGCAATTATCGTCTAGAAGCAGTGCGCCACTCGCAATTGCTCAGCCCGTCCTGCGACAACATCACCAAGATGGCAGACGGGACAAGATGTCGTCGAGATGCGCCAAGACGCGAGGGATGCAAACAGAGCAAATAGGCACGTGACTTATCGCTTAGCTAAGCCAAAAAATATGATCTGGTGGGTCCTGCTAGCGGCACAGCGGAATACTAGGGAAGAGATAGCAACTTTGACCTCGCCGGCGCCTTTCTTCCTCTCCTCTTCGCCATTGTCCTGTCCCCGCTGCCACCACCCTCGTCTCCCGTTCCTCTAGTCAGACAGCTCGACACCATGATTTCTCTGCGCGCGTTCGCCCCCGCGCGTCAATGCCTGCGCAAGTCCGCTGTGCAATCCGCCCGCATGTCGCCGTTGAATGTATGTGGACATCTGGAGCCCAATTGATACGCAACAATCGCGGGACTGGGTTTGCTGACTGTTTATATCGTATAGGTGCGGTGCTATGCTGTCGCTGCGGCTGACAAGGTCGCCAAATTCCCTGGAACCAAGGGCCCTGACGTACGCCTTCCTCCGCTTCAAGACCCCCCTCTCTGCGCCGTGGAGACACCGAGTGAAGTAGAGCGGTTTGGCTAATACTGAGTGTGGTATGTGTGTAGGGGAAATACACGGTTACGCTGATTGAGGGTGACGGTATCGGACCAGAAATTTCGCAATCGGTGAAGGACATTTTCTCCGCCGCAAATGTAGGGCAGCACGTTCAATTTTTTCCCTCAATGCGATACGATTTACTAAGTCAAACAGGTGCCAATCAAATGGGAGCCAGTCGATGTTACGCCAATTCTCAAGGACGGGAAGACCGCCATCCCAGACGATGCGATTGCCAGCGTCAAGAAAAATTTTGTTGCCCTGAAGGGACCCCTCGCGGTGCGCACCCCTCGTCTGACAGAGAACCAGGACCAGCAACTAAGTGGACGTACAGACTCCCGTTGGCAAGGGACATGTTTCTCTTAACCTTACCCTTCGCCGAACCTTCAACCTTTTCGCCAACGTTCGCCCCTGCCGCTCGATCCAGGGCTACAAGACCCCATACGACAACGTTCAGACCGTCCTTATCCGCGAGAACACTGAGGGAGAATACTCCGGCATTGAGCACGTTGTTGTCGATGGCGTTGTGCAGAGCATCAAGCTCATCACCCGGGAAGCTTCCGAACGTGTCCTCCGCTTTGCCTTCCAATATGCTCAGGAGGTTGGCAAGAAGAAGGTCCGCGTTGTGCACAAGGCCACCATCATGAAGATGTCCGACGGTCTTTTCCTGCGCACCGCCAGAGATGTCGCCAAGGACTTCCCCGATATTGAGTTCGACGCTGAGCTCCTTGACAACACCTGCTTGAGGATTGTCACCGACCCCACCCCCTACAACGACAAGGTCTTGGTCATGCCAAATCTGTACGGCGATATCTTGTCCGATATGTGCGCTGGTCTGATCGGTGGTCTTGGTCTGACCCCCTCCGGAAATATTGGTGACCAGTGCTCGATCTTCGAGGCTGTCCACGGCTCCGCCCCCGATATTGCCGGCCAAGGCAAGGCCAACCCAACTGCCCTCCTGTTGAGCAGCATCATGATGTTGCAACATATGGGACTGCACGAGCATGCTGCCAAGATCCAAGGCGCCATCTTCGCTACCCTCGCGGAAGGAAAGGTAAACGAAACCCCAATCACATAGCACCATATATTTGTAACCTTTTTTGCTAACTATTGTTCCAGACCCTCACTGGCGATCTTGGTGGCAAGGCCAAGACCCACGAGTATGCCAACGCTATCGTGAAGCATCTGTAAAATATACTTCGGTGTTTCCCCAGCCATTCCTGCTTAAAGCCAAAAAGAAGAATCCCCTCCTTATTTTTAAATCCACTAAAAAGCCCTGGTCGAACCAGATAGAGGTGGACATGCCCCCATGATATTAGTACATATGCTCAGTTTGGAGTTTCCCCTTTGTCGAATTTTTGTTTTCTATTATTAGCACCATTTGCATGAGTTGGGTCCATTTGTCGATGTCTTTTTTCCCTTGCGTTACTGTATTACATGTATAAGAATATGCCAATTGATATGATTTGATGCAGATAACTCGAGGGTGGTTGATATGGTATTTTGATGTCGATGTTTATATTTAAATGAACATAATAAACTCCGACCATGGTATATATTTACAAAACCTGTACATGTTAATCATTATCATACAAGCCACTCCGATCGCCTCGCTTTAACCGCGCCCCGTATTTTGTTAGGGAGTGCGAATGCACCCTTCCCAATACATAATACCGAGTTTGAAAACACAACAAACCAACCGCCATGAAAGAGGACCAACAACCAAATCCATACGCATCAACGCCGCCTCCCCCGTTTCGGTGGCCCCCTAGCGGCTTTCTTTGACTTCCCTCTCGAAGACTGAGTTCTCGTAGACCTCGCCGGCGCTGTGTCTGTTTCCTCTCCCTCACCAGTCTCTGTGCCCTCCTCCTCTCCCTCCTCATCTTCGCCATCATCCGCCGTATCATCTTCCTTAACAGGACTAGCTTTACCCTGCCGTCCCTTCCCATTCTCTGTTTCAGCGTGTAATCGTGACGATCGCGTGCCCCTCGTTGTGCTGCGACCGCCCCGTTGTCCGCGTCGACCGCGTGAGGGGGCAGGTGAGGATCGGGGCTCTGGAGCGACTTTCCTCTTAGTCTTTGCAATGTACAGGATATGCTCTGAAAAGGTGACCTTGTTCTTACCGTCTGTATCTGCAATCGTGCTAGGCCTCCTAGACCCTATACCGCTCATTGGAGGGGACATTGAGCCTTCGGGATTAATCCTCCGCTCGAACATCATATCACCATATTCATCTTCCGGTAGCTCGAACAGGCAATAGGGCTCTTGGGCCTGTTCAACTTCCCCCGATCCGTCCGTAGCCAGAGAGGTTTCCTAGAGACCAGAAAAAAATCAATTAATATCTTGATGGTTGCTCCCCATTCGCGATGGGATGGTCGCAGTCGCAGTCGCCGTGCCGTGACTAACCCGTTCATCTAATGCGGACAGATTATACAGCGTTCCCAACTTCTTCCAAATGCCCGGTATTCGCGTATGCGGATCACTAGGTGTCGCGTATCCTTGGCTCGTCATGTGGTCCGAGATGGCTAACATGCGAAAGTGCTTGTGCATTCCTAATATTATTGCGCCGGGCAACAATCAGCTCCGCATTACTAGGTAAATCCATCCACAGACAAGACGCACCAACTGGCTTGTATCTTATAATCCCCTTCAGCAATGAGGTTTCTTGTTCTTCGGTCCATGGGTCTGTAACTAGGGAGTCGCCATCCGCCTCCGTCTTCGATGTACCCTCCGGCTCTGCTTGCGGCGTTGAACCCCCCTGGGACGAGAGCCTTAGCTTCTTTCTGGGCGGCATTGGAAATATAGTCTGGATGTGATGGCGTGTAATAAAAGATGGAGAAGTAAAAATAAAAGGGCCAGCTCCCAAGTCGCGTCGGCTGTTCTCTTGAATGTTCACGGCAATGAATGATGATGGATCGTCCTGCAGTGTCAAAATAACGTCCCGAAATAAGCGGTGGTCCGTGCGTTGCCCCAGAGCCGCACCAGTCCTACTTTGGCCTAGCGCGATCGGGCGCGTTGATGTTTCCCCGAACGCGTCCAAAAAGTTGATGATGGACTTGACAGCAGCAACAATGGACTTGGAAAGGGACGGAGATGACCCTTTTGCGCTGGCTGTGGACAGGCTGTGGGAACCGTCGTATTTCTCTCTACAGACCCTCCAGCCTCTCGATTCCCTGCCTTGGGACGATGGCTTTCCTGGTAATTTGGCTGTCCTCTTCAGGATCTAGTCAGCATACTAATTAGCTTCTGGTATTAGATCTTGCCAAGGGAGTCTTCCAAAGCTCCCTAGACCTATTTAACAAGAAAGATTCTACTATATACGAGTTAAACCTATTCGGTTCCGACCCCCTCGAGTCCATTGACGCAGACACAACCTCGGCATCCTCATGCCCCAGCCAGACCGATGCAGCCCCCGATATCGAACAAGAACCGGATCAAATCCCAGACGTTTGGACCTTGGAAGGGATTTCAAAACCTACCACTGAAACAATCACACTGAGATCATGGGATACATTTCCCCACCATCACGCCCGACCCGCTCTCCCCATCTACCTCAGCGAAGCTGGGCCCCGCGGCTATGATGCTGCATTATCTTTACGTGCAACGGAGAGCGGTCTCGAGGATTCCGGTCGCGTAGCACGAACGGATATTTTTATTGCGTCACTTTTCCGTCTAGGTCTTGGGTGGAATTCGATCTTTTTCCGATACAACGAGCAGACCCGCGTGTTTCAAAAGGATATCATGGATGCACGCATATCTGGTATTAGCCTGGCTACTCTGGATGGGATGATTGAAGAGTTTTTACAATGTGGCACCCGAGTGCGCAAGATCAGACGGTTCATTCTCACTGTTCCCACGAGTGTTGATTTGCCGACTCCACTATCTAGCCTCGCCCGTGCTGCCTCGGTGCTTCTGCATAGCTTTGAAGAGAATCTAGCTGAGCTCTTCAAGACCGGTCTTTCGCTGTTGAAAACTCAAATGCTCTTCAGACGGTCTGGCTGTCTACTCCAAGTCCTGGTCGAGATTATCGAGAGTGCGGAAGATGCGAAGACAGATGGAGCCGTGATATCATCTGTCTTCATGAAGTGCGATCATTTTGCCCACCAATTCATTTGGCTATCCAGTATTTTGCACGAAATGATGGCTCTTGTGGCTGAATCATGGGTGTCAGTTGTTGAGTCGTGGATTGGACTGCGGCCCGAACCACAAACCCTTATCGAGCTCAACAGGAACGAGAAAGGGTTCATAGATACGGAATATGTTGAGAAGCAAAACGGAAGGATAGAGACCCAACCAGTTGACTACAGCTTCCGGCCAGAGGCAATGCCGGTGTTTGTCCCTGAAGGGTATGCGGAGACAATATTTGAGAGTGGTAAAAGCTTGAGACTACTCCGAATGTTCCATCCCAATCACCCACTTTCTCGAAAACGTGGCACGAGGCAGGCTACGCCCCTGTCCCTAAATTGCGCTTTTACCTGGCAAGACATCGATGAAATTCAACGGAAGGCAAATGATTACGAGGCGCAGCTTCGAAAGGAGATACTTCGGTATAATGACAGGCGTCCAGCCACTAACACGAACATATATGATGACGACAATAGTGACGAGGATGCCAGACTGCATAACGATGAGCATACAATAGATGGCGCATTTTCGCTCTTCGACATTGATGCGGAGAAGGATGGCCCAGAAATAATAGCGAACCGTTCCTCAGTCTCCTCACATAAACTGCATACCCTGCTTACCGAAAGCCAGTGCTTCAACCCGGAAAGAATTCCTGGCCACCAACCCCTTTTCGGGCCACCTTTGGATGCCTCCGTCCATCTCTCATTCGACCCCGTTATCTCCGCTCAAACCAGGCTAATCAACTTCTCCTGCCTACATCTCCTCTTCAAAGGCCACAAAATCAAAGACCACCTACAACTCCAATGGCGATTCCAGCTACTTGGAGATGGCGTATTTTCCTCCCGGTTATCCCACGTCCTCTTCGATCCAGAAATGCACAGCGGCGAGCGCAAGGCCGGCGTAGTCCGCGGTGGCAGCTCCACCGGCCTCCGTCTAGGCAATCGTGACACTTGGCCACCCGCAAGCTCCGAACTACGCCTTGTTCTAATGGGCCTCCTATCTGAAAGCTACCACAGCGACAAACACCATCTGCGTCCCAACACACCCAACCAAGCTACCGGAAACAAAGAGCTCCCCGGCGGCCTCAGCTTCGCCATCCGTGAACTAACCAGCGAGGAACTGCTAAAATGCAAAAATCCCAACTCCATCGAAGCCCTCGATTTCCTCCGTCTCCAATATCACCCGCCCACCGTACTCGAAGCAATAATAACCCCACGAAGCCTACGCAGATACGATCACATATTCCGCCGCGTCCTCCGGCAAATCAGAATGCTCGCCGTCGCCAACGCGCTTATCCGCGACTCGACGGATCGAGCAAGCACAAACAACATGAGCCGGACAACCACGCAGCGATTCCGTACGGAGGCGCAGCATTTCGTGCAGGCTGTTAGCGATTACTCATTCCACATTGCCGTGGGCGACACGTGGAGCAAGTTCGAGAAAACCATCATGAAGATCGAAAAGTGCATTGATAAGGGCGACATCGACGGGACCATCAACCACGCTAAAAGCCTCCATCGACTCCGCGAATACCATGAAGACGTCCTCGATCAGATCCTCTTTGCACTATTTGTCAGCAAGAGACATGCACAGGCGCGTAAGCTGCTGGACGATATCTTCGGAACGATATTGGCATTTGCGCCGATCTCGAAGGCGGCGGCGAGTGGGAGCTGGGGCGGACAGAAAGAGTCTTATGAGCGGATTGTCAAGCAGCTATTTGCTCTTTTTAGGAAGCAGGTTTCTGGGTTTGTGAAGTTTCTCAGGGGGTTGGATGGGGTCAAGGCGATGAGGGCGAGGGGGAAGCATGCGGACCTTGCAGCTTGGGGGAGCGGGGAGAGATCTGGGGGGAAGTTGGCGGGGGTGGAAACAGAGGTTGTTTTTGAACATTTGTTGTTGAGGTTGGATTTGAATGGGTTTTATTAGGGGTTGGTGTTGGTGGATTGTGGGTTATGTATGATGATGAGGAATGATAGATGTTTTATGTGCCTAGATACCCCACGCGAATGTTAATTTTATAGAATTACGTATCCATATCTCGTGTATTATGGAATGGAACAAGTCAGATATGAGGGGACATATCAATATGAATCAAAAAAACAAAATTAAGATTAGCACTGTAAAGGTAGTACAGCCCCTTTCAACCCATGGGCTGGCTTTGACATTCCAGCACCTAACTGATTGCAATGGGCTCTATAGGCACGTACTATAGCCAACGGGAGAGTCTAAGTCCCCTAAGACTCATATCATCCATCGCTAGGATATTTCACCCAACTACACTTGGTATGAGACGGCCCCGCAGGACCTACATAGCTAGTGCTCTGGGAACTGTCGTCGTCCCATATTTAAAGGCGTCCTCATACCGTTAGACCTGTGGCGTGGTCTAGGTGGGTAATTCCACGCTGTATATCTGTGATGATAGCAAGAATATCTATCACGAAACACCGCATTGTTCCTTCGACTCCCAACGCGTTGGGCAAAATTCGGCGCATTCCCGGTTCCCATACTCCCAAGTAAACCGCACGGTTCCAATTAATCATAGCAACCAGACACCTGAACAAAGAACCCTCTCACTCCTGAACCATCCTCTTAACCCGATCCAACAACACCTTACTCTCCCTCCCCAGCCTCCGTTTTCCAAACTGATCCGGCCTCCTCGCCCTAGTCATAGCCTCACGATCCCGTTGCTTCGCGTCTCTAATCTTCTCCCTCTTCTCAATCTCCTCCTGTCTCCTCTTCGCAATCTCCATCTCCTTATTGAACGGCGACGGTTTCGGCCGACGCTTGCTATTTCGGCGATCCCGCGTATCTCTCCTGGGTGCGCCGCGGTCTGACAATATCGCCGTGGGTGGTTCGGCGGGAGCATCGAGCATTGCCTGTCTGTCCGGATGCAGCTCTAGCCCCGCTGGCTCAGGCTGTGCGTCTCTCTCATCATCGCCGTATCCTTCGAGTGTTGATTCTGCGGTATAGTTGGATTTGGGGGTTGGGTTTGCGAGTTCCTCTGCTTTGACTTTTGCGTAGGATTTTTTGACTTTGGCTTTGTGGATTAAGTCGGTTTTTATTTTTTGGACTGTAAACAAGCGCATGTTAATATCGTGACCTATTTAAAAAGGGGAAATAAGCGTTTCACGAAACCTTTTCTGCGGTATGTGCCGTCTGGGAGATTGGCAGGACCAACTGAAAAGCCCTTCTTCTTTTTAGTCATGCTGCCACCGGCTCCTGTATCGTCGTCTCGAGGTCTTTTTGGCGCCATATTTATTTGTGGAGGGTCGATAGCAGTGGTGGGAGGGCTTCAGGAAAGCAGATAAAATTTGCGACGGTTGTGACAGGACGTAACTCGTGGTTATTGGGCGCGCAAACTGTGGAACGGCGGGAATGCAATAGTCAAATGCCTTGATCGCAATCCCAACCAGCAGACAGGAGACTGTGCAATATCAAACGGCCAATATCGTTGTTGTCCACGCAAGAAAGTAGAATGTCGAGAGAAACCTCCAAAGAAAGCATGTCCACGTGACCGGCCTCGGCCTGGTGGTATGATGTATGTAATCGGCGGTATCAACCTGGACAACACCCGGCCATGCTTCGTTTCTCCGCCATGAACAGCTTCACGACGACATCCCGCTCGCCCTGCCCGTGTCTACGCAGGACTGGCGCTCTCCACACCCGTCAGCCTCCCCGTGCCCTCGCTGCCTCGATCCACGACCCATATACCGCCGGTCTGCCACCAAACACCCGGCTAAACCTGTTGCATGTCCTTGTCCTGCCCGCCACTCCAAACGTGCCACTTCACTCCCCCGCGTTCCTCGTCACTGGTTGAGGGGGTTGCCACGTCTTCCATCTGAGGGATGTCGGCTTGTCCGCAGAGCAAATGACCCATTTCCAAGTCCAATATGCCCATCTTCCGGGACAAAGACCCCAATGAGCCCCGCTACCATCCCACCTGGCCGTCAAGCAGTGGTGCCGCAGATAATGAGAATATAAGACGACCCCGCACCCCGGTGGGAGGTTCTGACGATGTTGAGGACGAAATTATGGCCGAAGCTTCTTCGGGGGCAAATATGGAGCCATATAGTCCTCAGAGGCTGCAGACGAGTGATCGTGAAGAGTTGATACGAAGTATAAAGAAGGGAGAAAGCCCGACTTGGGTTCCTAATCGTTCTGTAAGTATATGTTTGGCAGGCTATCTACTTTCTGGCTTCTAGAGTTCTTGCATATCTTGCTCTCTCCTTGGAAAATTTCTCATGTCTCCTTCTACCGCATGTTCATGGTCGATATTGGTCGAGTCATGTCCTTTTTTACTCACTTCTCCTACACTAAATCTCTTTGCGTATCTATCTTGTTGGAACTATGCAGCTAACTTTGCGATACCGGGTAGCTGGAAGAATATTTTGCCAAACATGGAGATCCTCCACATTCAAGGCTTGAAGGTCAGAGGAAGGAGAAATCCCCTCCGCTTCTCCCAGCCGCAGAAATACAGGAATCTCCAAAAGCCGATTCTGGGGTTGTAATACTATCTAGCCCCTGTGAAATTGAACGACCACGGTCAGCGTTGCATTCTGGTGACTTTCGGGAGGGATCGCCCCAACATCAGAAACCGCAAAACCATCATCGGGCTTTTGAGCCACCCAAAAGCCATGGCCCTTTTGGATCTTCGCCGACAACCCCTTGGTTCACACCCACAAGTCCACCGAGGCCTACTAAACAAGATATTGATTTGGTCTTGGCTAGTCGGGCCAGAGCTCCTTCGCTTTCCTCCTTCTCGTCAAGTTTTGTTCTAAAAGCTCCAACAAGCCCATTGGTGCACCAAGCAAACAACACCGACCTAGACTTTTCTCCAAAGATTGAGCCCATGGACCTATCTGCGAGCCCAGAGAAAGCAAATCGTCGACGTACTTTACCTCCAGAAACGTTTGGGTTATTGCAGTCCTCCCCACCGGGTCATCTGCGAGGCCCTACACCGTCCCGATCGTGGAGAAGAGAAGCGACATTTCCTTACCAAGCACATCAACCTCGTAGATCCCTAACATCGGCTTATACACTTCAACCAACGTCCTCGCCACATACGCCTTCTATATTCCGTTCCAGAAGGCCATCATTTTCGTCCGATGTTTCCTCCCCACTCCATCACGCTTCCATGGTAGGATCGTACGAGGAGTCTATTTTACGTGGGAGGATGTCTACGTCTCCGTCCAAACCTTTAGATTTTACTGCCCAGATTGGTGTACTTGGGAGAGGAAACTGCAAACCCAATCTGAAGTGCCCACCTCATGTCACAGTACCATTCCCTGCCGTCTTCTACAGCTATCCTACGTCTGGTAGTGGGCGGTCAATAGCGGACGACAGCCCCAGTCCTTATGTTGGATTTATCGATATCGAATCTTCGCTTCCGAATGAGGGTAGGGGAGGCCATAGGAATCGTCGACGTCATACAAGTCCATTTAAGCAGATCGAAACCCGCCCTGAAGGAGACAATGTGACCGCCAAAGCACCTGCCACTGTTCAGCAGGAACGGCGAAGAAGAGAGAAGCGATCTAGACGCTCAGAGTCTCCTAAAGCACCGCCTGGAGGAAGCTACCGCATACCTCAGCAAGGACAGTTACAAATCATCATAAAGAACCCAAACAAGACCGCAGTGAAACTTTTCCTTGTTCCGTATGATCTAGAGGGAATGGAACCAGGATCCAAAACCTTCATTCGGCAGCGAAGTTATTCGGCTGGTCCGATCATCGACATGCCGCTGTCGGCGAGAACAAACCTAGGCACTGACAGACCAGAAGCTTCACTTGGTACTAGCGAAAATCCAACTGACAAACCGATACTGAGATATCTGATCCACCTCAATATCTGCTCTCCATCCCGTGGCCGCTTCTATCTCTATTCCGGGATCCGAGTCGTGTTCGCAAATAGAGTTCCAGATGGCAAGGAGAAGCTGCGCAACGAGGTGCAATATCCTGACCCTCGATATAGCCCTTATAAGCCCAACAAAGAAATCGGGATGGGCAGCGCGGGAAGTAAATTAGCTGCGGAAAAGGCATTCAGGCGGCGAAGCTCTGGGGCAGCACTTACCTCACGATCAATTCCTCAAATGAGCGACTTCAGCAATCACGAGTCAGATATATACACCCCTCCACTACCCCCTTTGCACACCGCCGCCTTCCGATTCCCTCCCCTCCCCGCAGAAGAAGCCATCCAATCTCCCTCCGATTTCCAACCCAGAATTGACCCGAACATATTCAATAATACCCGTGCATGGTTCGGCATTTCACCAACCACGCCAAACCCCCACCCACCCAGTGCTCAGGGACGACCCTCGTCATTATCCTTCTCCGCCAACATCCCTTCGTCCCCGTCCTCAAGCTCAAACTCAGGCGGAGGAGAAATGTACAGCAAACGCCAAAAGGGCGACGCCGGGTACGGAGGTGCCTTTGGGATGTCTTCTAGTGGCAACGAAGCCGGAGAAAGCCTGTTGGCGCGCAAGCTGCGGGATCTAGATGTCGTGCTGAAACCGGACGATTCGCCTGGGGAGAAAAAATAAATAAATAAATGAATACCCCACTCCCCACGCCTCCCGGTTTTCCTATCTATCAATCTATCTGCCTACCCATGTATATAGCCAAGGCGACGCAGTGCGTCTGTCCAGCCCCTTACATACCCGACGGGATTCCTTTCATTGATTGTTCTTTGTCTTTTCATATTGCTTTTGGATGATTATAGAGGGTGCGGCGTTCCTTCATTTGGATAATTGAAAACACGGGATGTTTTGAGGCGGTTATTGGTCTGGAAGAGGGAGGTGGGAAAGGCAGGCGTGTGTGCATGCATATAACAACACAATATTTAACCAGTATACCAACAAAGCTTTCATTTTATTTTATTTATTTTGTTTTTATATACCAACTATCCACTCCATGCCTGTATAATTTTGAAAACTGTTGCTGTTACTATGGTTGTATATAAGCAACCTCCTTCCGATGTTTTCTTTATAATTTGATGAGAGAAAAAAATAGACATATCTGATACCAAACAACTGAAAACAAAATGCAGAACATCCCTATTTTTTATTTTTTTATTTTAAGGCTAAAAGAAATCGAGTTAGAGTTGTAGATAAATCAGTGGATATATATCTACCCATCTAATCGGTAACCTATCTCAATCCACCCCATTTGCAATGGGATATACTTATGCTATTATCTACAGGGGACAAAGTTAAGATAGTTTACAGAATAGCAGTTAAACATTCATCCTTCCCCGTCTCCCCTCCGCCTGTCGCCTTTTAAGGTATTTATTTCCAGAAAAGCATCCGGAACAAGGACGGGGCAAAAAAAAAAAAAAAAGAAACCCAGAAAAAGGCAATGCCGCTTGACCGCATAAAGGATTGAACCAAATTGAAGAACTTATATATAATGGGCAAGTAGATAGGTAGGTAATCCGATCAACACCCAAAAAGTTTGTATTCACAGTCCTTTGAGGCCAAATTCTCGCCCTCAACCAACAACACCACTCACCTCAAACAAAGGTATATGCAACAAATATTCCCCCCCCATCAAAAAATCCCAGCAAATATGATAGGTATTATCTATCTACCCAGCATGCTCAACAATCTCACTAACAACAACCCCATCTTTAATAACTGTTCTAATCTGCTCGGGAACTGGGCACTCTTTGTCATCCTCATCACTTCCCTCCTTTGCCGGAACCACAATGTTCACATTCGAGCATTTGCTCGAGAATACCTCGCTGCCCAAGCTAGTCTGGCTAAGGTATATAGTTGCGCCATCGACCTGGTCGAGGAGGACTGTGGGCACGACGCCGTCGATCTGCAGGGCGAACTTGGGCGATTTGATGACATCGACGCTGCTGACGAGGGAATCGACGATGATGGAGAGGTTGGTGCAGTTATCAATGGAGATGGCGTTGGCTTTGTTGTTGACTTTGACGATTGCCTTGTTGCAGTGGGAGATCAGAATGGAGTGGGAGAGCTGCGCGGAGATCTCAATGACTTTGCTCGTGTTTTCGTAGTGTTCGATGTACCACTTATTGCCATCGAGCTGCTTCTTAGCAGGCTTTTTAACCCTCATGCTTTCGGGCTTGGGTTTCTTGCTTGGCAGAGGCGATTTGCCTCGAGCAGTCGGGGACGACTCCCCGCTTCTAGAGGTGTGGTCTGGGACAAGGGAGGTGCTACGGAGGCTGGGGTTTTTATGTGTCATTTCTGACTTGTCGACTTTCCGAAGGCCGGACGTAATTGCGGAGCCTTGGTTGAGTTGATCGAAAACAGCTGACATGTCGCCGCCAGAGGATGCTTTTGGTGGAGGTGCTCCGCCAGCAGGAGGGGGCGGAGGAGGAGGGGGGCCTCCTGCACCGGCGGGAGGCGGGGGTGGAGGGGGTGGTGGGGCGGCTCCTGACCCTGACTTGGACTCGATTTGTTTGAGAGCCTCCGCTACGTCCACTCCGTCCTTGTCATTCCAGGTTAAGCCTCCCACGTAGTGAAACTTAATGTACTCAATTAAAGATTTGAAAATCTGGTAATATGCTTGAATATAAGCAACATGGGTTGCATTCCTGTTTGAATTTAGTTTTCATCCCGCTCCATATGGTAGACGGTCATATCACTCACTTTCCCTTATATTCTGTAATTACCCGGTTTCCATAAAACTGCGAGGCGGACAAAGCTTCTTGGATTAATGTTACCGGCCGAGGGTCAAAGAACCATGACAGAAACACCAATCCATCCGCGACAGCGCTCAAGTGATTGAAAAAATGGGAGGGTCGGTTTGCGTCTTTGATGTTGGTGATTTCCTCAGAGGCCTCGCGAAGGCCAGCCATGAGTTCAAGGGGTGGGCTTTCGGGTTTCTTAGCTTTCAGGGAGACGGAGACCCAGGTTCGTTGGGCCTCGAAGGCACGAAGGAATGCTTTCGACTATTGTTGTCCGTTAGCATAACGTCCCTAATACCCATTTGCTATGCAATCGTACCTGTTTTGCTACTAGACCTCCAAGTTGCTCACCGAGGTCAACAAAGCTCTTAACCTCCTTATTGATCAGGGCATCGAAGTCCTCGACCTGGACAGGCGCCGGCTCGACAACGGGGGGTGGGGGCGGAGGCGGAGGGAGAGACGCTTGCTTGGGTGATTCTGGAGCAGCGCTTGGGGTAGCAGCACCAGGGGCAGGGCTGATTGGGCCGGAGCCGTCGAGGGATACTGCCATATCCTCCAGGCGAGAGGTGGCGGCCTCAAGCCTATTATCGGGACGTGTCAGCAAGTCAAAACAGTAGCAAGGGGGTAATGCGGGCTCAGAGCATACCGCTTAATCAGGGTTGTGAAGCTGTTCATGTGGGTGGACGCCATGGCTGCTGCTGGCTTGCTCCGTGAGCAGTTGGGAGTTCAGTTGGATGACAGGTGTTGGAACGTATGCCGTGCCTTTTACAGCAGGAATGGCAGCAAACAAGCTATATCGAGCTCCGGGGGTTATTAGAGAACAGAAATAAGGGTGCCTGGAGTTGGGTAAGCAGACTGCCTGGGGCGCGTCAAGAAGTTGTTGAAGTTGAAGTTGAGTTCGGATGAAGCTGACGACACAGGATCACATATGTAACGGGGTGACAGTACATGGCTCCAAATACCGCTAGTGCCGGCATATAAGCAAGGTACCCGTGTATTACCATTACCCGCGCGATCGCTCGTTCTCACCTCAGAAAGAGATACATATCTCGACCATGAGAAAGGGTGCAGTTTGCACCACCGGAAAATACCCTATAGAGACGTCTTTATGTGATGCTATATCTAACAGGATGTCTAAAATCGAGCCAAACAATCACATTAACCTCGCCACGGTCGACTTCTGCACTCTCGGAATGTTCATCATCGGTTGGCCTTCCTCCCGGAGAGCAATACTGCATTGTATGTACATGGCAGACTGACAGTTAATTATGTAGATGAGATTCATTTCGAAGCCCCCAATCCGCCGGTGAAAGACATCATTGGTGGTGCTGGCTCCTATGCCGTTGTTGGTGCAAGGATGGTTGCCGGCAGGGAACATTGCCAGTCCGTGAGCTGGATCGTTGATACCGGCTCTGATTTCCCGGACGAGGTTCGGCGAGTTATTTCGTCCTGGGACACCTCGTGTATTTTCAGAGAGTCTACTGCTAGACTAACCACGAGGGCGTGGAACGGTTACGGGCCCAACGAGAAAAGGGGTGAGTTGATAGAAGGGGGGGGGTGATATTTTGATACAGGATTATTATTATGTCGGCTTACTAACTACCCAGCGATGAAAAGACTTTAAGTATCTTACCCCCAAAATCCGCTTGGATCATAACTCGCTTTCAGAGTCTCAGGTTTTCTCAAAAACCTTCCACATGGTCTGCTCCCCGGCCCGCTGCATCGACATCGTTGAGGGGATTTTGGAAAGACGAAATACACTCCTACAAAACGGGAATATAGATCCCTCTCTAGCAGAAAGACATCCCATTTTCGTGTGGGAGCCGGTGCCCGACTTGTGTCGCGAGGAGGAACTTCCAACATTTTACAAGGCGCTGAAATATGTGGATGTGCTCAGCCCGAATGAGTTGGAACTCGGCAGCTTATACGGAAACAAATCCTGGAGCGAAGAGAATCCCCGAGATCGCGAAATTGCGGACGCCATCGTGAAATCCGGGATTGGACCAGACGGAAAGGGACTGCTGGTGGTCCGCGCGGGGAAAGACGGCTGCTATGCATTTTGTCAGGACCTCTCTGTACATATTCCTGCATGTCAGGGGGTGAACGTGGTGGACCCAACGGGCGCAGGAAATGCATTCCTCGGCGCTCTAGCCCAAGCTCTGATCACACCTGTCCGGGCTCCAGTCGACATGATCCCGCAGATGCTCGACACATACCCAAGGTGGAGAGATATATCTGGAGCTTGGGGCGAGGATGGGCGGATTCCAGCAGCACTAATGTGCGCCACGGTGGCGGCCAGTTTTGTAATCGAGCAGATCGGGATGCCGCGGGTATCAGTTTCGGAGGAGGGGAAAGAGTTATGGAATGGCGAGAGCTATATAGAGCGTATCCGGCTGTATATAAGGCAATTTGCTGAACGGCCCGAAAAATAGACAAAAAAAGAAATCTCGATTGTTTGATCGATTGATAATAGTATGTTGTATCTAATCCCATCAAATCAACGCCAAGAGGAAGTATAATGCACAAAAATATCCCACTGTCCCCGTCCTCATGACTTGGTTTCTCTAGCCAGCTCCTTTTCGTGTTCGACGATCTGTTTGCTCCACCTATAGCGACAGTAGTAAGTCAGCAATCGCGGGTAATATATACCGGGTGCACACGCGGGACAACCCACCACCGACTCGGGAAGAATCTGCCTTGCTCCGGAAATTTCGTTCGGGTTTCCTTCTGTGCAGAGACGCTGAACGCCATAGCGGCAATGCCGAATCCGACTAGACCAATGATCGCAGTGTTGGCCTTCCAATTGGCGGGTTGCGAGTACCAACCACCGGCTGGCGACCAGACGTGGGTGGGATACCTGTACATGAAGAGGGTCAGCAATATGCAATTGCGGGGGAACAGCGCAGCGTGAGCAGCCCCAGGGGAGTCAATGCCTTACCGGATTTTGCCACCACCTCCCATTATGAACAAGACGCGCGAATACGGCTTGGGGAATGCAGAAGAGTTCGGTCGTGAAGAATGTCATCGAGCGTCGTGAAGGCCGAAGATGAGGCAAGGTCAGGACGGAACGGCGCTAGTGACCAGAAGGGACTAGGGTCAACAACCATCCACGTGACCCAGGCCTAAGTTTCGTCTGGTCGAGAATTTTTTGAAGCATCACCGATATCAAATCCAACTCCAACCCGCTGCAGAACCCGCCAATTGCGCCAGCACCAGCAACACCGGGAATTGAGGTCTGCCACTCGATCGGGAAGCCAAATGAAGAGACTGCAGCTCCTCCGATGGAGCGGTTCAGTTCTTTCGCCGCGGATACAGCCGACAATTAGGCGCTCGGCTGCTCCGCAACACCTGTTTTTCACAGCCATACGACAGCAGTCCGCTGCATTCTCGAGTGCTGTTGCGCCACAGGAGACCGAGTTCCAAGATGAAGATGATAGTTCCGCTCCCCCCACGACATCCCGTTCGAACCTCCCCCCTTCACCCGACGTTGAGGCCTCGTTGACTTGCCCCAAACTCGCTGCCATCCACGCTCGACTCGCCCTCCCCAAACGACTCCCCCTTCAAACCCTTGCTCGCACACTGGTCGATGAATCGGCCGACCCCTCTCCGCAGTTTAACAACAAGTCACTTGCGATACTTGGCGGCGACCTCCTCACATACTACACCTCCGAACACCTACTTTGCTCCTTCCCACGACTCCCCATCAAGGTTCTCTGGGCCGCCATGTATTCCTTCGTCGGATCCAAGACTCTCGGCGCAATGACAAGAGAATGGGGTGTCGAATTCGCCGCAGAGCCCGGGTTTGAAGTCGACCCCGGTCTCCTCCAATTCAAACGGCTACCACCCGACACGACCCTGGAAACCAACACCAGCGGCGAGTTCCTTTCGCCAGCGGGCAAGGTGTTGAAGCGCGGCACGAGCGGCCGGATAGTAACTGACAATGCCTTTGGCGAATCCGCCCCGCTCGGCTCCCCCCTAGTGGACGGCATCACGCCGAACCGCGCTTCGGCAAATTTCGTCCGCGCCCTCTTTGCCGCCGTATACCTACACGCCGGCCGGCCTGCGGCCAAGGAATTCTACAAAGAACACTTTCTGAGCCGCCACCTCGACATGGCATCACTGTTTACATTTTCCCAACCCACGCGGGATCTGAGCAAGCTGTGCCGCCGCGAAGGGTTCGAGGCGCCCGTTGCCAAGATCCTTTCCGAGACGGGTCGGTTGAGTAATCGGCCCGTTTTCAACGTGGGGATTTTCTCTGGAAATGAGAAGATTGGTGAGGGGGCTGGTGGGAGCTTGGTCGAGGCGCGGTTCCGTGCGGCAGCGGCGGCGTTGAAGGGTTGGTATCTGTATAGCCCGCTTGGGGTTCAGGTGCCGAGCTCGACGGAGGAGGAGGGGGCGGCGAAGTGGACGCCGGTGTATATTGATCCGGGTGAGATCATTGTATAAAAGGGAAAAACGAAAAAGGAGAAATTTATATTTGGGTGGGAAAGCGAATGTGAGAATATTATAACGGGTGGTGTTCTTTTCTTTTTTTTCTGTCATATGTAAAGAGGGAATATATTGAGGAGGAGGGAAGACATACAAACAAGCAACAACAGTTTGATTGCTTGATGTTTTATTCCCTTCCTAACCCCTTGACCCCTGACACTTCCCCTCCTGTCTATCCGAGTCTGTGTCTCTTACGCTGTCTGCATGTCCGGCCGTTATTCTTTTTTTTTTTTCTCTTGTATTTCCGCTTGTCCTTTTTTTTTTGTCAAATGTACATGTACAATATATCGGGTTTCTTTTTTAGTTTGTGGGCTTGTTTTTCTTTTACTTTTTGTTTTATATATCTTATTACATCGATTTGAAAGACATCTTTTTTTTCATCTTCTTTTTTCATTTCCTCCTCCGCTCTTCGTCCTTACTATCTTTCCTGTTACTATCCCTTTACACCCCCTGAGCCCGCTTGGGACATAAGTGAAAGTGTGGTTTGGGGACTATTTCTCTCGATCAGCTCTGGGAAATCGGAGTGACTCTGTTTGCATACGGACTTTTTATGGATCAATGTATGAGTATGGTTAATTGAGATTTACTTTCTATACTAATAAGGAGAGAAGACAAACAGCTAGACCCAGGTCGCTGCTCGTAGTATTAGAAGCGCCTATGTCTCGTAAAAATAGGATGTCATCAATGTCGAGGGGTAGAACGGGATAGAGCATCCGCTGCGCGAGCTGTAATAAACAAGGGATGAGACAACTTGCCTAGTATAGAACAGCGAAGGGGGGGGATCCGACAATTATCCCCAACACGCTCTAGACACCCAATCTGCTCACTCCTGACTTAGTCCTCCCCATCCAAATACAACCCATACTCCTCCCAAAGCCTCCCCACATCCACCCCAAACAACCCCCTCCAAAAATCCCCCGTATACCCCGTCCTCAAAATCTCATCATTCACCC